>VMDR010001300.1:0-22313 GCA_007922815.1 Macrotus californicus | reverse complement strand
AAAGGAGGACTGGGCATGTGCTGTGTGTGCGTTTTCGGCGCGGTACCTCATACAGCGGGAGTGTCGCGGCAGAAAGAGTGCTCCTACCGAAAGGGTTAAATGTTGGTGTTACCTGGCTCCGTCCTCGGCCACTCCTTTTCTCATTCTACACAGTCTCCCCAGGACCTCCCTCCTGGGTTCAGCCACCACCTACACATGGATGTCACTCAGATCTGTACATTCTGTCTTGACCACTTCCTCCAAGCTGTTTATTCAACTGTCCATGAAATATCTCTGTCTGGGAGCCCCATGGAAATCTCAACACACAAAACCACACATGATCTCACCCCCAGATTGCCCATTCTTTGTGGCTTCCTTACCTTGGTGAGGGTCAAAAGTAATCACCCTGTTGTGTGAGCCAGAAACCAGGAGACGGTTTCTGACTCTTCCCTTCCCTACCCCTGAGCCACCGAGTGCGTCGGCAAGCCCCATCTAAACCCTTGTCTTCTTTCTTCTGGTGAAAGCCCCCTAGGTGAGCCCCAGCCTCTCACCCTGAAATCCAGAGTAATCTGTCTAAAACAGATGATTGTGACCCTCCCCTGCTTAAACTCCTCCTATGGCTTCCAACCGGGAGGCCAGACCACGGGCAACAAAGCAGCCAACAGCCAGGACTTTGGCAGCTAGTCAGAGAGGCCCTGGGGTTTGATGTGAGAGGATGTAGGAACCATTCGCAGGTTCCTGAGCGGGGCATGATGGCATGATGACAGGTACACAGGACAGGTACTACAAGTTGGGGACACACTAGCAGACTGCTACAGACTGAATGTGTACTTCCAAAAATCATGTTAAATGCTAATGCCCAATGTATTTGGAAATGGGGCCTTTGGGACTTGATTCATGAGGACATTAACCTGCTGTCGGACACGACTGCTGAAAAGACGATCATGTATGCATCAGGAAGCTGGCCCACACCAGATTACAGAAGGGCCTGAGCCTTGTTCTGGCACCTCTGAGCCTCTAGAACTGTGAGAAATCCATTTCCAGTGTTTACACGTCACCCAGTCCATGGTATTTCATTGCAGCAACCCAAAGGGACTTAAAAAAGAGAAAACAGGCCTCAAATGTAGTCACTTGTGCTAAGCCACATCACCAAACTGAGACTTAGAATACCTAACTTAATTTTACTTGGAATTGCTCCCGGGAGTGAAATCTTAGGCCAGTCGACCTAGAATGACCTGGTCAGCACTAGGGAAGTCATCTGCCTGACAGACCCCTGAAGTTGCCGGAAGAAACCTGACCTTGCCTGAAACAATCTACTCTCGTCTAGTAACTTCCTGCCCTGCCCCCTTCTACTTCTAAGTATTTCATTGAATACAGCTCCTTTCTCTCCGATGGGATGCTGCCCACTCACCAACTGACGAAAAAAGCCAATAAGATCTTTAAGATTTACTCAGTTGAATTTTGTTGTCTAACGGGACCAAGGCACGAGCTATTCCAACTGGGGCAGAAGGACTTAAGACCACTCTTCAACGGCAAGGGCAGAGGGAAAGGGGAACTTGTAGCGTTGGTGAGAAGGGTAAATATTTACAAAGGAAAATCACCAGATTAAGTAGTAAGGACATGCATCAGTTCAGTCACGTCAAGCACTATCCACAAAGCAAACAGTCCGCAGGAAGTCTAGGGACTTTAAAGCCCCATTATTGGGAGTCCAGCATCAAGGCACGGGAGCGGGGGTACTCGCGCGCACATAAAATACAGGGCAAGCCAGGAAGGCAGATGCTGGGAGAAATTGTACAAAGGGAGAGAGGGCAGGCAAGCCTAGAAGAGGGGACAGACACAGAAGCACGGTCCCAGTGGCAAGGTGAGGGCCACAAAGTCAGTTACACTGAGGAGCTGCGCCAGCGGCCCTCCTCAAGGTGGGCTTCGGGATGATGAAAGAGGCAGCATTCATTCATTGGGCAGATTCAAACACATCTTGTCCAAAAGGTTGCCAGGATTGGAAACGAGTGACCTGCCAAAGTAAGTCCCTGTCAGAAAACGACCGGCCTCTAAGCCACAGAAATAAGGACGCACAACCACTCGCGGGCTTTGGAGCCCCCGGGATCCAAGTTCGAATCCCGACAGTGCCCCCCTTGGTGGGTCACACTGCCTTTTCAAGGGCGGACCTGGGGCGAGCACCCAAGGTCGCCGCCGAGTCCACTGCGGTGGCCTGTCCAGCGGCCTGACGATTCCCGGGCCTGCGGAGCCTCTGTGCCCGTCCACGGGGAGCCTGGCGGGGGTCGTGGGGCTGGGGGCGCCCCGCGTGGCGCGGACGCGGGGAGGGGTGGCCGGGTAGTGATTGGCTGGGCCGTGCGGGCAGCTCGGGGCCGAGAACAAAAGAGCGCGGCGGCGGGCGGCCCCGGAGTCGGTGCTCCCGCCCGCCCGGCGCGGGCTCGGTGCTGGGGAGGACGCGCCCACCGCCCGCCCGTTCTCCGCGCAGCGGCCGGCGCGCTCCGTTTCTGGGCGGAAGCCGGCCGTGTACCTAGGAATTAGCGGCCGGCGCGGGAAGGGGGCGGGGGCTGGGCGCGCGAGAACAATAATCGGATCGCGGCTGCGGCTGGCGCCCGAGGAGGGGTTCGGGGGAGGCGCGAGGCCCGGCCCGCCGCGCCCGGAACCGGGGGAGAGGCCGGCGGCGGCATGAGGCAGGCTGCGCGGCGTCCGTGAGCGCGCGGCGGGCCGAGCCGAGGCCGGGCGCCCCTCCCCGCCGCCGGGCCGTGATTTGCAGGCCCGCTGCGCCCCCCGCCCACCCCGCGCCCCCGCCGCCGTTCGCCGCTTCCCCTCGTCGGAGCGGCCGCCCGCCCGTCCGAGGCCGCGGGGGGGCGGCCTGCCGGCGTCTTCGCGGCGACCAAGGACGACCGGGAAGGGGAGCGGCCGGGATGGCGCGTCCGCGGCCCCGCGAGTACAAGGCGGGCGACCTGGTGTTCGCCAAGATGAAGGGCTACCCGCACTGGCCGGCCCGGGTGAGTACGGCGGCCGCGCGCGGGCCCGCCCGCCCACCATTTTCCCTTCATGATGGCGCGCCCGCCCCCTTCGCCTTCCCTCGCCTCACCGGCCCCGCAGGCCGCTGCCGCCGCTCGGGAGCCCGGCGCTGACGGAACCCGCGGCCTGGGGCGGCGGCGGCGGCGGCGGCCGGGCAGGGTCGTCGGGGCGCGCGCTGCAAATGGCCGTCCGCGAGCGGGCGGGCGGGCGGCGGCGGCGCATCCTGGCAAGGCCGGGTGGTGTCACTGAGAGGCCAGCAGGAGCCCGCTGGCACTCGTTCATCCATCGCTCGGAGCATCCTCCGCCATCCAGACTTGTTGAGTCTTCCCCGAGCGCGATTCCGGGGCCCCCGCCAGCCCATCCTTGTCCCGCGTACGTGCCTCCCCGTTCGCCTCGGCCCCGTGAACCGACGCCCGAGAGAGCGGGCTGGTGGCACCCGGACGCCCCTCGTGCCTCTTCACCTCCATGTTTGTTTTAGGTCGATCCCAGACCTACCTGATCCTTGGCCTCCGCTCCAGCCCACAAGGGCTCTCCCGTCCTCGGGAGCATCTGCCTGTCATACAGACAGGGCACTGACATCTTTTTAGGAGGCCCTTTGAGTGAGGAGGAGCCGCAGCGCTGCCGTGTGTGCTTTGTGTTTTAAACTACATCCCTTTTAATTTTGTAATAGTTGGCAGTTCATGGCTTGAAATAAGACAGCGCGAAAAGGAAGGTCCGGGCTTCTTGGACGCTGTGTTGGTGCCCTTGAGGAACCGAAGTGGGCAAGGGGAATACTGGTGTAGATGTGAGGGTGGGCTCTAAAACGCTGTCTGGTAATCAGACGATGAGAGCAACCCCCCCCCCCCCAAAATAAAAAATAAAAAATACACCCATTCAAAAAAGGAAATGACATCATGGGTAACCAGACTGCAGTTTAGTGAAGTTGAAGTAATGGATGGACATAATCACATTTGTGTGTGTGGGTGTGTTTGTTTTTTGTTTGGTTGGTTGGCCTTTCTTTTCTTCTTTTTTTTTCTTTTTTTGTACTTAGTTTGGTATGATTGTAAGGTGGAAAGGACACGGGGGCAGGAATCGGAAGGCCTGGCATCTGACCTGGGCTCATCACCACAACTGTCTGAATGTCCATTTCTGCTCCTGGAAGACGGTCCCCTCCAGGATTCCTTGCACCTCTTTACAGCCTCAGACGGCGAGTGCGAACAAGTCTGTTGCACCTTCCATTAGGCTGAGCCAGTAACTTTTCTCCACATCTGAGCTGTAGGTTGCCGTTAAACAAGGCACACTTTTTGGGGTGGAATAACTCGCTATTTTCAAAATGTAGAGCCACACTGCTTGAAGGGCAAGATTTGTGACGTTAGGAGTCTTTTAGGGAATCCCTGAATATATTTGTCAAATAAGAAATAAAAGAGCTAATAGGGCACCTATATTTATAAGTAGTCAACAGTGAAGTAAAAGTTACCAGTAGCCGGGCATTTCCTTGTAACACAATGCCTTTTCTTTTAATCTTAGAGAAATATTCTCAAGAGGCAAAAAAGAAAACGGTCTTAAAAATTTCATTAGGCCTGCTTGCGGAGCTTGACCACCTGTGGTAATTTTGAAACAAAAAAGTGCTACGGAAGTGGTCCGAGCTGTGTAGCTAATAGAACATGAAATTGCCAGAAGTTATAGTTCCGAACCACGACAAACTGGAACAGAAAATGAGGAAATGAAATCAACTAGTTTGGTAGATAAGATGCAATAGATACAGGAAAGGAAAAATCCGTATCTGTTCACATCTAACAAGAGGCCCTCAAGGAAAGGACGTCAGTTTTCCTTAAGTGTATTATTTTATGGTGGATGGCATGTTGCAGTCTCCAAGGAAAGATCAAGGTTAGAGAGAGAAAAGGACATTGGAGTAGTCCCTACTCTTGGGTAGTTACAGTGCTGTGTGCTTCTCAGGCATGCTCTTGTTTTCTTTTCATCCCAACCCTATGAGGCATTTCCCTTTCCACACCTAGCTACAGCTTTGTAGGTGATGTTTTAAAATACTAACTGGGGGGGGGGGGGGGGCGGTCCTGTTCATTCAAATTTCAAATGCTATCACTTGTCAGGAAGGTCTGTCATGTGGGGATTCAGTATGGCCCCAAGAAGTCAAACCTAGGAGGGAAGACATGAGCTAGACATTGCAGCTTGCTTTTTTTTTTTAAGATTTTATTTATTCATTTTTTTGAGAGGGGAAGGAAAGGAGAAAAATACCTTTCTCACACCCCTTACTGGGGGGGACCTGGCCCGCAACCCAGCCATGTGCCCTGACTGGGAATTGAACCGGCGACCCTTTGGTTCTCAGGCCAGCGCTCAATCCACTGAGCCACACCAGCCACCGCCAGACATTGCAGCTTTCTAACAGAGCTGGAATGGAGAAGTGACTTCTCTGCTGTCGGGAGAACATTTGGTCCTGCACAGCCCCTGGGGAGCAATGTGTCTATGAAACTTTGGTTGGATTCTGCTCTTAGCTGGACTTCAGGCCCTGTGACCTCAGGCGTGGTCTGGAATCCTGTTGAGTTTCAGTTCACTCTCAAATAGGGATCATCCTTACCTGACAGGCTTACTAGTGTGTGTAACGCAGCAAGCAGTGGTACTTCAATGTTCCTACCTTCTTTCCTTTTGCGTTCTAACTTTTCTCCGGTATCACTACACTTTTTTTAATTGTCAACTCTTTTTTTTTTAATAGCTTATTTTTTATTGTATTTTTTTCTCATTACCATTTATTCCTCTTACACCCTCTACCACCTCGACTCATAAAGTTTTCAGCTCTTGAGTGGGTTTATTTTTTTCTAACATCAGGAAAAATCTCAAACATACAGAAAAGTTAACTGTACAATGAACACCCATGTATCTGCCACCTGGATGCGGTAGTTAACGCTGTATTAAAACGAGCTCTGTCACCTTGTCCCTCTGTCTGGGCAGTGGTTCATCTTATTTGAATGCATTTCAGGGTAAGTTGCAGGCATCACTGTAATTTACTCCCAGACACTTCAGAATGCATATCATTAGCTAGCGGTCAATATTTTTTATAGATCCCTTTTTTTCCCTTTTGAGGTAAGATTTACCTAGACTGAAACACACTTGAAATGTGCCATTCACTGAGCTTGACAGATGTGTACACGGATGTAACAAACCCCTCCCAAGGTACAGAACAGCACCCTTGCCCTGGAAGTTCCCCCTTGCCTCTTCCCGGTGGATTCCTGGGCTCCTCTCTGTTCACGTGTTCTCATTTTAACATGAAGTAGCAGCTACCTATTTTGAATAGGGTATACTTGATTGTATATGACTTCAAAAAGTAGAAATCCCCTTATGCATACGGGTTGCCTGCCCAAATACTTATGCTAAAATGAGACTCTGAACTTCTGCATGACGAGAGTCATGATTGTAAATCCTGTTGGGGAAAAAAAAAAAGTATTGAGCATGCATCCCAAATAGGTGTGAATTTCCTTTAAAATTACATACAGTTGTGTTTGGTACCGTTGTGTACATTATAAAACACTAAAAGGGATGACATGATACAGATAATATTTTACATTTTAAAGTTCTTACTGGCAGAAGGTCAATATGATAGATGAAGTCCATATTTCTTAAAGTGTTGAGTTTTGGAATACTTTTTGCCTGCGTCTTGTGACATCTGGCTACACGGTCCCAGGTTTTCTTTTCCAAAGGGATTTTCTGCAGTAGAACCATCAGCTTGGCCGTCTCCTTGTTTGCCTGTGCTTGCACTGTTAGAATTATATTTGTCTGTAGGACTCCTTTTAGCCCCTTGTTCATTTGGTGAGAGTTCAGTAGAAGTAAAATTCCCTAATCCTGCCCGACAGCCACACCCAGAATGGCAGTGAATCACAGGTATGCCCAAAGTGAATAAATATAGCCATCTGAAAAAGGACGTGAGTGTCACTTTATGTAGTAAATATTAGTACATTGTACTTTTTAGGTAAAAGAATAAGAAACTAAAATAGAAGCTGTACTATTTTCTTCTCACAACCCCCAAACTGTCTTGTGTATTCTCGAGGTGGGAGCATTGTGCTTGTACTACCCCTGCTTTAAAAGTTGGAAAAACCAAAAGTTCCAGAGCCCTTGTGTTTCCACTGAAGAGCTTTTTTAAATCTGAAACTGTGTGGGAACTCTCAGATGATACAATCACTTTAGAACACTGGCCTGATCTACTTTGTGGCTTAGCCGGCTGTTGGAGGCCTGTACCCACGGGAAGTGAGTGTTGCTCTCCACTCGAAGGCAGAGCAGCTTCACCCATCATACACCTCTGAGAGCTGCCCAGATGTCTGTCAACAGGAGAGCGGATGCACACATTTGAAGTCTATTCATGCAGTGGCCTGTGACTCAGTGCTAACGAGGATCAACAATACAAGGTTGAGTGAAAAAGGCCAGACACAAAACAGTACGTTCTGTATGATTCCGTGCATTGAAAAACAGCCGAGACGAGTCAGCAGTGATCAGAGTGTGGCAGGCGACAGTGGGGCGGGGTGGGGCACCGCCAGGGAGGGGGCACTGGAGGTGTTCTGTGTCTTGACCTGGGTGGTGATTACACAGGTATGTGAACATCTGAACGTTTATCAAGCTGCACGTTTAAGACCTGTGCACTGTACTGTGTGTGACTTCGTACCTCAGTTTAAAAAACACACACTTGGTATGAGGTGTGAGGGAAAGAAGAATCTAATATTCCAAGCTTCTTCACATATTCACTTTCACCATTCTTAGCTTTCGATGAGAAATTTTTTTTTAGGTCTCAGTCCTTCCTGGTTGCTGCTCATCATGTTTTTATTTCATATGTTTATTTATTTGAGAGAGAGAGAGCGAGGGTGGGGGTGAGAGAGAAACGTCAGTTGTTTGCCTCCCACGGACACTGCAACTGGGGATCAAACCTGCAACCTAGGTTATGTGCCCGGATTGGAATCGAACCTTCGGCCTTTTGGTGTGCGGGACGATGCTCAAACCAGCCGACCCACCTGGCTAGGGCTCATCGTATTTTTGGGTTTTTGATCCAGCTGCAACCTCTCACTGTACACAACAAGAATAAAGCATTGCACTTACCATTCTGTGACAGCTGGAAGGGCTGAACTCTTCCCGAATTTTTACTGAGCACCTACTGTGGGTTAGGCACTGTGCTAGGTACACTTTTTTCATTTTCTACCATTAAACTTCAGCAAGTTTCAACAGCATGATTTAAATTAAAGTCTTTTCATATCCTTTATTAATATAAATACTAGTTGGGAATCCTCAATTTATGATCCACAGCACTTTGATTTTATTTTTTATTTTTTTGGCCTTTGATTATAAACTACTAGACTGTGAGACTTTATTCCTAGGGATCAGGCTGCATATTCTCAGGAAATCACTTGGGACTTACATTCTTTATAATCTTAACAGAAAGTAAGATGTTGGTAATCCTCTCTACTGTGGCCTGAGTCCAGAGAAGTCCGTCAGTGGCTCGCTCCTCAGGTGGAGTGACACAGGCTCACTCAGCCTTTGCCCCAGGGACTGCGAGCTTTGGCCACGTGTCTCGTTTTCTTCTGCTTAATCCTGGGAGCAAATAGGCAACCCGAACTCTTCATGCCAACATGGACTTCCTGCACTGCTCCCATGTCAGCCGGGCAGATCTGTATTCCTGGCACTTCCCTGTGGGAAGGCCCTAATGACTGCTGTTTCCCTGTGCTTTGGAAAATATTAATTCTCCCAAGTCAGGTTTCCACCCTCTCAGATTGTGTTTGACTCTTTTGGAAAAAACCACTGACGGTTTAAAGTTATATATGACTTTATTGAAAATGTCTTACAAGCATTAGAAAACCACGATAAACTAGGAAGTCTAATAAATTTAGTAGAAGGTTGTCTTCTACTGTGGAAGAGCCTCGAGATGTTAGGTCAGAATCTGGCCCACTTGATGCGTGATTAGTCCCCTGCAGAAAGGCTTTTTTAATAACCATCTCAGGCAGCGCCCCGACGGCCAGCTCTGGGGACGGCAGTCACCTGGCAGTGACGGGGAGGTGCACAAATCAAGACGAAGAGTTGAGACTGTTTTTAGCGATTTGGTAGAGTCGCTTTGTGAGTCTAGTAATTTAAAAGGTGAGGCTCGAACCTTCTATGTCTTTTAATTTTAGTTTTCTAATAACTCATCTTTAATGTATTCTATAAAAATGGCAGTCGATGACAAATTAGAAATTTATAAATAAACACCAGTCCTTTGCCTCAGAGAAGTGCTGACTATGAAGGACCCTTAAAGATCAATAGTGGTCCTTGCACGTGAAGTAATTTGTTCTTACTGGGAAGTACTTAAACGGTCTTTATTTAAGAGAGAGCGGAATGACCTCCGTGTTGTAAATATCAAGTTTTGCCTGTGTTAAAAAGCTTATTACACAAATAATAATGTTCTGTGTTGAAAGATTAATATCCCTAACCCTTGTTCTTAGCAACACAAACATGCACCTACATATGGAGGTACATAATTTTGGTAGTATGTCCAATTTTGCATCGTTTCCCCCCGTTAAACACTGCACGTTAGTTGTCTTTCACTGTAATGAATATATTTCTATAACGTTACGTGTAATAGCCTCCTGGTATTTTATGATATGGACCTGTTATGCATAGTAACCACTTCCTGTTATAGAACATTTAGGTTATTTCCTTTTTTTTCTTTTACTATAAAGTAGTACTCTGAAAAAGATTTCTTTTAGCTAAATCAGTGATTTTCAGCTGATGTGGCACAAGAATGTTTAAAACATGCAATCGTGACTATTTAGTCAGGGGTGCTGACCTCTTTTCCCTCAGATTGTCAAATAAAAAAATGGCAACAGCCAACACAGCAATAGCTATTGGTGTGAATGAATCAAAATTATACCTATTTTTTTGTCAGGACAGTAAAAAATATATTTTTTGGTGTGCTGCAGAATTGTAGTGATTAGTTTATGTGCCATAGGATAGACAAGGGTGAATATCATTCAGTAGGCTAAATCATTAATTAATTTCCTTAGCACAAATCTCTGGAAATTATATTTTCGAGTTAGGAGGCATGTATGCATTTTGAAGCTTTGAATATATATTGTTACCAAAGTCCTCCAGAAAACTTTTGACTTTTTAAAAAATTTTTTACTTACTGATTTTTTTTTTAGAGAAAGTAACGTCGATTTTGTTGTTCCACTAACTTGTGCATTCCGTGGTTGCTTCTTGTATGTGCCCTGACCAGAGATCGAACCCACAACCTTGGCATATTGCCACAATGCTCGAATGAACTGAGCTACCTAGCCAAGGAAAATTTTGACTATCTTTACCCACTAGCAGAATAAGAAAATGTCTGTTTTCCTACATATTCATTAAAAGTAGATGATTCGAATTTTTAAAAATCTTCTTCGTTTTAATAAACAAATATTTAATGAAATGTTTTATTTATAAGTTAGGCTGAATATATATCACATAGGATGTATACTGAATCACATTACTACATGTCTAGATTACAGGCTTCAACATATGCAGCAGGACGGGGAGGTGTAGGTATCCGCGTAGGAGAACCAAGATGCACCTTCAGAAATTCACCTAAGGGCACGCTTAATCAGTGCCTTAATCCCCGACCCTTAAGGGTGCCGCGGGGATGGAAGAAATGTGGTATTGGATTAAGGGAAAGGGCTGAAAAAGCATTTGGCAGTGTCTGCAAGTAATATCTTCCTCTGCATGTACAACACACGTCTTACGAGTTGCTGTGAATCCAGCCATCTTAATTGTGACATTAATTTTATTTCTCTAGTCTCTGTCTCTGAAAGCTCTTTGACACAAGGCAGTTTAAAAACAAAAAAGTTACCCATGTAGAGAAAGCAGAGGGGTCGGTCTGAGTGAATAGCACGCCGCAAATGGGTGCAGGTTCCAGAGCCTCCGTGGCGGGAGAGCACACAGACCGAGTGGCAGTCAGGCAGCGGGGAGATTTGCTGGCTCAGCAGAGCCTAGATTCTATCTAGTCTGTAGCTTTTCGCCAGTTCACTGCATTCTCGGTTCCTGTAACAGCATTTTGCTGTGTTATTTCACTGCCATCCGTATAGATAATCTCCTAGCTGATTAAAATAGAGAGAAGTGGTGACTGAATTTTTCTTCTATCTTATTCTTCCCTAGATAAGGATTTGCTGGTGTTAGTCAGGTGGATAATCATTCATGTGATCCCAGAGAGCCACAGAGAGGTAGGGAGAATGAAGTGACCTGATGGTCAGGAGCCCAAGCCTTCAGAGGGACATTGTCCAGGTTTCCGCCGAGGTGTCCTGTGCCTCAGGGAAAGGCAGCTGGCTGGACCAGGAGCTGAAGACCAGCATCTCATTCCACTGCTGCCTTGGCTTGTTAGGGCTGGGCTTCTGTCTCTGTGACACCCTCCCTAAAATAGGGAGGGTGATCATTCTTATTTTTTCTTTTTCCCTAAGAGGTACATGAAAGAAGTGTTTGCTAGTTGAGTACCAATAATTACCTCCCAGGAACACCAAACTCCTTATTATAAAATGCTAAGAAGCGTGTAAAGTCTCAGTAAATGCATTTGTGGTTTGGCTGGTGTGCCTTTCAGCTGCTTCCTTGTGGCTTTTTAGTAGTGAGTTGGCTTTGGACTCCCGGACTCTTGGGGACTTCCCGTTGTTACCCCTTGGAAATGAGTTGTCGTTGCTGATGGGTTCCGATACAGTCTGGGTAGGTGGCTTTCAGGCTTTTTTTTTTTTTTTTTTTTTTAACTTAAATCAACAGTAGGAAATAAATATTAATGTCATGCATACACACCAGAAAAGCTTTTTCACCAAGTCATACGTGATTCCTTCTCATATGTTTATATTGCGTTTTGCATACCATCGGGTTGCAACCTGTTGCGTTAGTTGGACTGGCTGTTCTGTTAGGCCAAGGGGGGTTATGTATGAGTGAGCTCTGTCTGTTAGTGCCGAGCAGTAGTTGGGTTTGGGGGGTGAACAGACAATCCTGAGCTTAATCTGCTGCAATCACAGTCTTCCATGAAATCCTGTGACCTTGAAAAAATGAAAATTGTATTAATGTTAGGTCATGGAACCATCCAGGCCGGTATTTTTCTTGATCTCAAAAGGCTCGGTGTACAGAGCGAGTCTTGGCATTCTCGTCTTCCCTTTCATCTTTGAACTGCAATGTGCCTACAACTTGGTTGAAACTGCAGTTTCATACATATGCTTTCTGAAGGGTGTTAAGCTCCATACATTCCGCAACTAATGCGCCCTTTGACTACCCAGTGTTCCCTGGCTGGTGCTGCCGAGGCTCTGGGCTGTGCTCGGGCGTGTGAGACTAGGCTGTGGAGGCGTCAAGCTCTGTGTGATTGAGGATGAGGGGCTTTTAAACCAGAGGACTTCCCAGTGGGGCATGTTCGTGTTGCCCTGTGAGGGGGCTGTAAGGTCACGGGGCCTTACACATTTCTAATAGTTGTGTGTTTCCTTTTAGATCACATTTTGTCCAAACAAAAAGAAATTTCCAGGAAAATGTGCAATAAAGATTAAATCCAAAAAAAGGAAAAAAATTTTTAAAGAGATTTTCTTGCCATTATTAGATACAGCAACCTCAGTAGAGAGAGCCTAATACTGATGATAATAAGGGATCCTTCAGTTTCTGAAAAAGATATGTTTCTGAAAAGTTACAGTAGCACAGTTTTGTATCTCACATCTGGCTGGCGGACTCACACAAAGCACGCGCACTTCTATTAGAGAATAGCCCCGTTGTACTGACCTGAACTGTCCGGGAGCAAAGGGATAACGTTAGACTGGTCGCAGTGCGGCGCAGGTGTTGGAGTCCTCTGGCTGGTGTGCAGCCCGGGCCCGAGGCCCTGGCCTGTGTTTGCAGGGGACGGAGGCGGAACAGGGAGCTTGGTAGTTATGAAACGTAATGGTCTCCACTGCTCATTTTTAATAAGCTCTTTGTTTGGGGCAAAGCAAGAACAAACGTGCCCCTTGTTTACGTATTGCTATAAAAGCAAATTACAGAAATAGAGTGGTTCAGCCAGAGCAGACAGTTGGCGAAGTTTGTTGAAGTGAAAGGGAGATAGGACTGCTTCTCCTTCACCGTCGTGGCAGACCCTGGGCAAGCCTGTGGCCCCCGCGTTTCTCTTGGTACACGGTCCCTCCTGGATCCACTCCTTCCTGATCCAGTTAGACCCATGTGCTCACTTGAAATGCTCTCCCACTAGTCTTTTCATTTTGATACATCCATCCTACTAACCTCCTCCTGGGCTACCCTTATAATCTGTCTTCTCTGCCCCAGCAGCCGGTCTACTGAGACCCGCTGGACAGAATCACAGCTGCAGGGCTGCCTGCCTACAGGTCCCCGCACAGCTCGTCAGTCCCTTCTGCGCTGGGTCAGCCCTTGTCCGTCCTCCTCTGGTGTTAACAGTACAACTCTCTTCCTAGTCATCTTTTCTGTCACTATAAGCAAATTATTTTGTCTTCATATTTCATTTATTTAGTTTGAAGATGCAGTGGAAGAGCCAGAGCTTTGTGGGCAGAGCAGGCTGCGTCTGCATAGAGCCTGCGCCCTCGCCATCACAGGCACGCGATGACCTCACCTGCACGGGGTGGGCGCCAGGCTGAGGGCGGGCGGCATGGCCTGGAGGAAACGGGGAGTGAGGTGTGTGTAGAAAGTGATGCCGGGATTCTCCTGGCAGCGAGGCAGCTGGGTGGCTGAACCAGAAGGGACTGAAATGACCGGCCCAGGAAGGACATGATGGCTGCACACCGACAGGAATGTTCTCGATTCTCCTGAACTGGGCTCTTAGGAACGGTTAGGACAGTCAGTGTTACGTTGTGTGTGTTTCACCTCAATTAAAAAAGGACAGAAATGACAACGAGCACATGAATAGCTTATCCCAGGAGTGGTTTATTACTCTTCTTACCTGAGCTTTAAATTCTCTAAGTTAAATCAGGGTGCCTGTCTGGCGGTCAGAGCGGTTGGTGGGAGCTCGGTCTCCTCTCCCTTCTCCATCTTGACCCGTGGGGGCGAGCGAACAGGGCACGGGCTTTAGTGCCGCTCTGTCCAGCTTGCTCTCCAACGCAGAGCGGGTCACTTGGTCCAAAAATCAATGCATTTTAGTTTTCTCATCCATATGCCCAAAATGGTATCGACGTTGAACTTTATCTTAAATCTCATGTCTGAGGAGGTGCTGTTGTTTAACTTTTCACCAAAGAGTTCAGAGCCGTCTTCAGGAAGGGAAGAAACAGTGGCGCGCAGCTCAGAACGGCTTGTGGTGTGGAACTTCTGAGTCGTCTGCTCTGGGATCTCACACCGACTATGTTTGGGCTGAGGTTCACTGCAGATAATGAAACCGCGGAAAGCAAAGCTGCGGATAGGGAGGGACTACGGTGTATGCCCGGAAGTGGAATTGCTGGACCACATAGTTCTGCTTTTGACTTTTCTGAGGAAATGCCATATGTTTTTCATAGGGACTGCACCATTTTACGTTCCCACCAGCTGTGCACAAGAGTTCAATTTCTCTGTATTGTCATCAGTAGTTTTTATTTTCTGGGAGATAGATACAGATATAGATACATATTTAGTAGCCTTGCTAATGGGTGTGAGGTGGTATCTCGTGGTTTTGATCTGCATTTCCCTAATGACTAGTGATGTTGAGCATCTTTTCTGTGCTTATTGGCCATTTGTATATCTTTGGAGAAATATCTGTTCAAGTCCTTTGTCCATTTTTAAATTGGATTGTTGGCTTTTTGTTACTGAGTTGTAAGACTTCTTGACATATTCTGGATATTAACTCATTATCAGATACATGATTTGCAAGTATTTTCTCCTGTTGTCTCGGTTACCCTTTCACTCTGTTGATATGCAGCACATGTGGGGGAGGTAAGAGCAATGACATGGGGTCCCCAGGGTCTTTGCCACATTATCGAATCCCTGGAATAGCTCCAGAGAGGAAGTTGCTGAAACGATGAGAAGGCGAGGCTGAGGACAGGCCCCATGAGTGTGCCAGGCCGCGCCTTCCCTGGGCAGCCTGGTGGAGCTGAGAGCACAGGAGACGAGGCGTTGCTCAGAGGGTGCCGCTGCTGACCACTTTGGGGACTGCTGAGTTTTGCACAGACCAGGCAGCCAATATGGTTTGGCTAAGCTGCCAGCTTTATTTGTCAAAAAGTGGCATAGTTAAAGACTAAATATGGTTTAATTTTGTTTTATGCCTAGAATTATTCAGATGTTCATGTGATATATTTCATCCCTGAGACATACATACACTGAATACAGCAATCTCTGAGAAAATTACCCAGACAGCGCTGCGTTTTCTGGATGCCAGAGTCCAGGTCTTGTGCTCTGCTTGTGGGACTGTTGCAACCAGCTCATCGTGGTGTGTTTCTTTCTCATGTCATTGGCAGTAACGTTGGAACAGGGAAAAATTAACATTAGTTCCCTAATCAGAACAATCGCCATTGTCTGCTCTCTTAACTGTGCCACGTATCGTGCTTTCTTCCACTGTCTACTTTCTATTTTTAAATACTTGTTTAGTGATCCTGTCAGGAACACAAGTTTTTCGGTTTTGTTCTTTGCTCTTCTTTTTTATTTTCAAATTGTTGCTTTTGGCAGAAAGACAAAGCTATCATCGCATCTTTATCCATAAAAAGAGATGAATACAATAGGAAGCAGTTAGCAGATGGTTATTAGTGCTGCTGCGAGTTAAATTTTGACAGTGCATTTGATGCATCGCCCTTGCATCCGGTGACTTTGCCTGTGTCTGTTCGTGGAGGTCTGGGCCTGAGTGCCTCCAGCAGACGCCTTCTGGGTCAGCGCGGCTGTCCTCGGTTTGAACAACACAGGTATTCCCGCCCTCCTGCCTTCCTGCTGTGTTCTCTGCTCCCGCAGGCTGATCCAGAATGAGCTGGGACTTCGGAGAGAGGCAGGTGATGAGTTCAAGGAGGGAGACGAAGCTCCTGTCATTCAGGGTCTTACGTTAATAAGAGTTCAAGATTTTTAACACTACGGAAAGTCATTGGAGAGTTTTCATTGGGATGGTATGATCTGACTTGTGTTTAGGGCCCGAAGAACTGATCTTTGGGAGTGGGGGGGCAGGGAGGTGGATGCCAAGGCCTGGGTTAGGAGGCTTTTGTAGAAGTGGAGGCAGGAGGTGATGGTAGAGTGGACCAGGGGGAAAGCACTGGGTGTAGAAAGAACTGGTTAGTTGGTGTTTGGGGTGTAGTTGAAAAGACTTAGTGATAGATAGGTCTTTATGCAGAGAAATCCGTGTGAACGTCCAGATTTCTCGTAGGAGCATCTGCTCGGATTGCATGCCATCTACTGCCACCAGGAATATAAAGTAATGGGCCGGTTGGGCCATGAGACTGAGAGCCTGTTTGTAGACCTCTTACATGTGAGATGTCTGTGGGCACCCACGTACGCCAGACTGAGGCTCAGAAGGAAGGGTCTGGAGTCTGGGATAGAAGTATGATACATATAGGTGGCCTTCGAAGCCTTGGAATTGGATGAGATCTCCGAGGGAGGCCGTGCAGGCCGCGGAGGAAGACCAGCTCTGAGACGAGCCTGAGGAGTGGACGGCGAGGAAGGAAAAGAGCATCAGGAACGTGCCGTGTCCTGGAACTCGAGAGGAGAATGTTTCAGTGGAAATACCGTGCAAATGGGGAGATAGATGTGCAGTGGAAATCACAGGCACCAGGTTAATGTGTTACAAATGAACAGTAAAAAGGGAGAACCCTGTAGAGAAATGCAAAAATGATATGAATAGGCAATTCCCTAAAGGGCAAATCCTAATGGCCAATAAACCTGTGAAAAGATGTTTAATCTCATCATTAATCAGGGAAATGCAAATCTGAAAGAGCAATATCACTGAATGATGTCAAATATCGGAACGGAGGTCATTTTCATACCGTGGTGGAAATGTAAATTATCACAGCCTTTTGAAAGCAGTCTGGCAATATCTATCAAAATGAAAAACACCTCTAATCTATGATCCAACGATCTTACTCCTGGAAATCTATCTTGTGGAAATAGAAGCTCCAATATATAAAAATCTAAATAACTTTACTATAGCCTTTTTAAAGAGCAAAAACACTGGAAGTAAGGTAAATATCCATCCCTCAGGGAAATAAATTATAGGTTATCCAAACACTGGATTATTTGCATCCATTAAAAATAAATGAGTTAGATCTATGCCATTGGAATTTAAGGACTCTTCATAATACAGAGAATTTGATAAAATGTGATTTATTTTGTGTGTGTATATAAAACATAGTAGTCCCCCCCTCCCCCCAAAGCACTTCTGCCTACATATAAAACATTCACATCTGTATGATAATGTACATGAACCTGGAGAAACCCATACCTTGTTATTAACGGTGATGGTCTGGGAATAAGGAAGTCTTGAGGGAGGTTGTAGAGGTACGTCTCCAGTCACCCACTCCCTCAATAAACACACACCCCCAAAAGAAAAATGATCTCCGTGATAAAGCAATGTCTGTGACTTATCCCATATATGTAAAATGTGTGTGTGTGTGTGTGTGTGTGTGTGTGTAAAATTTGTTTTTAAAAATAAAATGCTAAGTTGGGGTGTGCACGTCACACATTTGTTATCTCACGATTTCTGAGGGCTAGGAACCCCCCAGGTATGGCTTATCTGGACCTTCTGCCTCTGTGTCTCTGCCAAGATCATCTTAAGGGGGCGGATTTGCTTCCAGGCCGATTCCAGCTGTCGTTGGCAGGCTGCTGGCCTGGAGGCCTTTCTTGGTCGTGAGCTGTTGTGGTCACAGCCCTCCGGGGCTCCTGGCCACCTGGTCTTCTCCATGGAGCAGTTCACACGTGGCGGGCGTCCTCAGGGCAGGCAGGCAGCAGGGTGAGAACCAGCAAGGTAGGCATGGCACCCCCTCCTGTTTGCCGTGACCGCCCACAGTCAGGGAGAGGGGATCATACAAGGCAGCGGGTGCCAGGAACTGGGGGCCATTGGGCCCCGTTGTACCCCGCCCCAGTGTTCCTGGGTTGATCTTATCTTTATTTGCCTTGATCAAGGCCAATGAACCTCCCTCAAATAGTCACCTACAACAGCACCCTCCTGAGCATCTGGGTGTACCTCTGCCCTCTTTTCTGCTGTAGTCCCCTTTCCTCCAGGTGGCCTTCTGACGGGTTTTAAGACAGCCCCCTACTCTCTCTAGCCGTGGTTCGTGGAAGGCTTGCATCTGTACCTCGGGAGCTCTGAGAGTGCAAGCCAGCAGGCCCCCGCCTTCACTGCCATCAGAGCAGCTAAGAGGAAGTCCTGTCCTCTCGGGATTTCTCAGGCTGGAGTCAGACTCGTCTTCTGTGACTCCCAAGCGCTAGAAGACATCTCAAACTCTCCAAGTGGTCTTGGGAGGAAGGGAGCTTTTTCCAAAAACCCTCTCCTAATCTTCAGCCCCTCTCTTCCTCTCCAACCCTTTGTTGTCCTTGTCGTCATTGTCACTGTGGGAGAGCTAACGTTTCCGAGGGGTTTTGACCACATTCTGGGCAAGTCTGACATGATGGCCGCTCGCCTCCTTTTAGAATGTCACGTCTTCTCCTTCCCTGGATCTTCAGCTGAACCAACACTCAAAAAGTCCCACATTGACATCCTGGTCCATCTGCTCTTCGCCTTCTTCCTGCCCCTTTGAAGGCATCTGCCCTGGGTCATGTCAAACCAAACAGTGAGCATCAAGGAGGAAAGATGGGGGAAAGAGCAGTAAAGAGGAAGGGGAAGCACTGAACACCCTTTGTTTCAGATTAGAATAGATAAATATGGTCTTAGTGTTATCACGTAAATACTGTTTGAGTAGTGTTCTTGAAGTATCTGAAGTACTTGTGGAATTAAAAATGCGGTACTTGAGTTATAATTCATAGAATAAAGGTGAGCATGAAGACAAAAAAAGCAGGCGTAAAAACCCAGACATGCTATTCCAAGCATAAATGATCTCCATGTGGATTGATAATATCCAACAATATAATGTTTATAACAGACCAACCTAACAGAAAGCAGATGCAAAAATTACCCCCGAGTTGGAAATACCTGTTTATCACTTGAGTAAAACAAACAGAGAGATGGCAGTGATTTATATCAGACAAAATAGCATTTAAGGGGAAAAGCAGATATTGCATATCGTTTTATGTTGACAACATGAAACCCAGTGAAATTGATGTTAAAAACTAAGATGCCTAAATCGCCACAAGTCTTAGGAATTGGTTTCACGAATATCTGAATTTAGTTTTACGTGATTATCTTTATTTAAATTTCTTTGGTGTGGGAGGCAGAGTTTGAAAGATCTGAGTAAAGCAGTGAAATCTTCCCCGTAATTAAATAGGAAACAAAAGAGTCAAAGGAAATCAGTTCAGTTTTAGACAAGCCGTGGAACTCCAGGACTCGAAGGAAACCTGGAGGTTGCCTAGTGTCGTCAGCTCATTTTATGTATGTAAAAGTCAAGGTCGCGAGAGATTAAGTGATACTTTCGATATCACAGTTCGGATCAGAAGCAGGATGTACCTACCAGTTTCTGGACTTGGAGTCCATGCACACTCAGTACACCCAGGCATCCGCCGTGACCCATGGTCCCTGCAGTTCAGAGATGCACTTGGGATGGTGAGCAGGCCTCAGGCGGTGCTGCGTGTGAGTGAGCGGGGCCTGTAGGTATCTTCAGGGGGCCGATCCACACTCTTGCTGTCCCCGTGACACATGCGGGCCTCTTCTCCAGTGTCAGCTGCTTGTAGGACCTGCAGGTGGACGTGGTTTGTAGACATTTGTGATTCTGTGCCTGGAACCCAGAGGAAAGGTGGGAACCACAGATGGAGATTTTGGAGTCAAGGACCATTTCTTGAAACATTCTAAGGAATTTGGACTTAATCTTATTGAGGTTCTCAGCCTCAGCTGTACCAAGATTTGGTAGGTCTGGGGAAAGCCTGAAGTATTTTTAGTCTTTCAAAGCTCCACAGGTTCTAAATGCCCAGCTAGGAATGCCGTAGAAGTTGTAGACGATCTGAGGCAAGGAAGTGGCATATATATCAAATGTGTGTTTTCAAAGGTATTTCTAGGTTGGGGGAGAGACCTGCTGAGGCAAGAGGTGGTATTTTTCAATGACCGCACAATATTTCATCAAGTTAATTTTCTATAATTTTTCTGTCTTGCAACGTTTACATTTCTAGGGGTGTGTGTAAATTTGCTATTATCCCCCAGACATGCCTGTTTGGGGGTTTCGGTGGTGGTGGTGGTTTTAGTTACCTCACTAGGGGAGGTGCCCAGGAGCAGCTCCGAGGAGTGGAAGGCTGTGGAGCTGCCCATGCGTCGCCCTGGCGGCTGCGCGTGGTTTACAGTGTTCCTCTCCGCGTGCTGGGCCACGCGAGCATTCCGAATCATTCTATAAGGTTCGAGAAAAGAAAAACTATTGGGATTTCGATTAGTTTTATTTTGAAATTAGCAGTATATTCTCAAAGCAATGTTTGAATTGTATTTCTGGTATTTTACATTATTTAACCGCATGTTTACTAACTGAACTTTGTCTCTGACAGATTGACGAACTCCCAGAGGGAGCAGTGAAGCCTCCGGCAAACAAGTACCCTATCTTCTTTTTTGGCACCCATGAAACGTAAGTCCGGCAAAACCACCTGGAGGTTCAAAAGCTCTCATTGGGCTCTGCTAGACTACATAGTTACAGACGATCTGTAACATTTTATATGATGTGAAAATCACTGTAATCAATTATATAAAATTACCAACCTTGATCATGTATCTTTTCCTAAGGGGAAGATTTTCCATTGTTTTGCTTTTGCATGTCACCCTTGTTTCTGCTTTAATGCTGGGTGTTACCCAGAGTTCCCTGTACGACGCTTAAGTCCCAGGGTGACCCCCACCACCACTTCCGGTGATTTCCTCTGTAACTGTCACATGTTTCCCTTCCAGGGAAATTTTTTTCCATTCATACTTCCCAGAGCAAATTGTGCCTGTCTTTCTTCTCAGGGTTTCCCAGTTTGTTGGATCTGGAAGCAAACACACCACGAATGTTTTAAGGTTTTCTAATTGTATTGATTTAGTACAGGCTAAGCTGTTGAATAAAGGAATCTGAAAAGACAGGTATTTCAAATGATACAGACATTTATTTGTCTTTTGAAACGGCACAGAGAGGGGCAGATAGAACAAGGTGGGTAGAATGCTTGTTCTAGGGATCCAGGTTCCTCTGTTATTTGTCCTGCCATTCTCTAGGGTGTTACCCTTGTCTGCTTACTTCTTAAAAAAAAAAAAAAAAAGTTTTCATTAAAAAAAAAATTGGCTGAGCACAGCACCTCTGCATTTTGCAGGTGGAGGGAAGGGGGAAAAAGAAGAGGTGAAGAACAAATAACTTCTTGTAAGCAAGGGACGGGGGCAGGGACGTGGGATGGGGCCACGCCCAGCTGTAAGGGAAGCTGGAAAACAGGCTCCAGTGGGGGCGGATGGGCAGGGCAATCTGCGTGCAGAGGAAAGGATCGGATGGATACTGGGCAACACACTGAGAGTGTCTGGTCAAGTACAAGCACACAAATGGAAAACAGGAATTGCAAACGGTGGGAAGGCCAAAACCACCACGAACCCTTAGACGTCTTCAAATGCAGCGTCATCCCTGTGTGCCCTGAGGTGTCAGTGGGGCCTGGTGCGTGCTCCCAGGGGTTGACTGGCTGCCTCTGCCCCTTGATGTCTCCCTCTCTCTGGCCTGGAAAGGGAGCTCCCAGGAAAGGGCCTTGAGGACGTTTTTCTGGTCTTCACAGGAGAGAGAGTTATGTTTCTTTCTGGAAGTTAGTTTTCTTTTGTTCTGCTTTTCCCAGTAGGACTGTGCACTATGCAACTGAAATTTTCTTTCCTAGAGAGATTGCTAGAAAGTAGCACAGGGTCGCTGGCCTGTGTTCCCAGCTCTCCGTGTGTTCTGCCCAGAAGCCTGTGTGTGAGACCTCTTGTGATACGTGCCTAACTCAGGATTTCTATATATTTTTAATTTGTGTGCCAAAACATGCTCTGGCACCTTAGAAGATACTGACTGATATTAAAAAAACCTTACGTTTGAAGGTGAGAGTATCCATTCTGTTTCTAATATATCTCTGCAGCGCATTTCTCGGTCCCAAAGACCTTTTTCCATACAAGGAATACAAAGACAAGTTTGGGAAGTCCAACAAACGGAAAGGATTTAATGAAGGATTGTGGGAAATAGAAAATAACCCAGGAGTAAAGTTCACTGGATACCAGGTAATGGTTTACTTCATCGTCACTTGCCGTAGCGCGTTTCTTTGGCTTTAACTCCTTTTTGGATCTTTCTGATGTGCCCTTTGTACTGGTAGTTACACACACACAC
>VMDR010001299.1:0-134342 GCA_007922815.1 Macrotus californicus | reverse complement strand
TCATGCCGCAGCAGGTCAACTATCAGTACCCTCCTGGCTATTCTCACCACAACTTCCCACCCCCCAATTTTAACAGCTTCCAGAACAGCCCCAGCTCTTTCCCGCCCAGCGCTAATAACAGCAGCAGCCCTCATTTTAGGCACCTCCCTCCATACCCACTCCCAAAGGCTCCCAGTGAGAGAAGGTCCCCTGAAAGGCTCAAGCACTATGATGACCACAGGCACCGGGATCACAGTCACGGGCGAGGTGAGAGGCATCGGTCTCTGGATCGGCGGGAGCGAGGCCGCAGCCCCGATAGAAGGAGACCCGACAGCCGCTACAGGTCCGATTATGACCGAGGGAGAACGCCGTCTCGCCATCGGAGCTACGAGCGGAGCAGGTAAAGCACGTGTGTGTTTTTACTGAACCGCAGAGGCCCATGCCCAGGCCTTCTCTGTTTGTCAGCAAGCCAGACCAAAAAGGCCCAGCAGTGCATTTCGGCTTATAAAAGGAGATAACGCTTGTTTTGGGCTGTTCCAAAGAGGAAGAGACGACTGACAAGTAAAGAAATTGATGTCAGAAAAAGCCACTTTTGAAAAGCATTCCAAAATTATCAATGTAGATTCATTTCAATGGCTGTAAGCTGATTACTCTGCATAATACAGTTGACATTTTAATGATGATCCAATAACATCTTAACATTTTTTTTTTTGCTTTATATGTATTTACATTCAGTATCAGGTTACACAGCACTTGAATTCTTTTGGAATTGATGATCTACGTATGTTATCGATTAAGAATCAAACTGGTTAAGCAGAACTCGCTTTCTGATTTTTAGGTTAAATGAAGTGTATTGTATATTGTTGCTTTTATGCTCTGTTTCTTTGTAAAATGAAGTAGTCTTAGTTACATATTATCAAAATTATAGTTATCAAAGTAGCTTAAACCTGCTTTTGTTACACTAAAACAAATTCAAACGGAAGAAAATGGCATTTAAAAAATACCGTTCCACTCCAGATTACATTTTTTTCCCCAAAAGACCAAATATCTGTAGATACAAAAGAATAAGGTTTCAGCAGGCGTTCTTAAACTGGGAGTCACAGATGGGCTTCTAGAGATGCTCTGAAGTTATATGCAAACTTTTATGTGTTCGCATGTTTTTCTGTAAGTAAATAGGTGCCTTACATCAAGTTCTCAAGAGGTGTTTCGAGTCTCTTGCCCCAAAAGTCTAAGAACCACTGGTTTAGATGGAGAAGTAAAAATGCACAAGGAATGATCGGCCTAATGTTCACTTGTACCTTCAGTGAACCCTTCAGATCTATGCAGGTGTGAGGTTTTCCACGTGGCAAGCTGGTGACAGTGCTTCTCTTTCTGTCCCCCGTGGTGTTTCCCTTCGTTGTCTTGTGGAACTTCTGTGCTGCAAGCGTCTGACCTCCGTGACCGGCTCATGCCATCGCGTGGGCTTGCAGAGCGCGGTCGTGGCTCCTGTGCAGTCCCTTCTGGGTCTCCACGTTTTCTTCCTGGCTGTCGGTTTCCTTCTGATTGGACATTCTGCCCCCAAACGGTGCTGGCCGTTCTTAGCCCCAGGGGAGTATCTGGGGCGC
Organism: Macrotus californicus; assembly: GCA_007922815.1. Classification (NCBI taxonomy): domain Eukaryota; kingdom Metazoa; phylum Chordata; class Mammalia; order Chiroptera; family Phyllostomidae; genus Macrotus; species Macrotus californicus. The sequence continues at coordinate 132,759 of VMDR010001299.1, read as the reverse complement.
AGCTTCCGAAGGAGAGTGTGTTGCTGCTGCTCCCTGATGCCAGAGGGAGGCAGAAGGACCGAGTTTCCTGTGGAGATGACCGACTGGAGAGTCATGGTCTTGTAGGTTTTTTCAGCATGAGTGACTGTTTCTGGCCAATTTTGTCCTTAACTATTCAGTGGTGGGCTAGGTAGCAGAGGCCTGTGATAGTGTGTTTCCTGGCTTTAGGATAAAAATCTAAACTGGAAAGAGTTTGCTTCAGACTTTAAAGTGATTGTTAATCCTGTCTCCGGGGAAACGTTTTGCTGCAGACTTCACTGTTCTAGATTGCATTTGTTTTTCTGTTTTGGGGGCTTAAGTTAGAGCTGAGTTTATTAGGGCTCTGCTGGAAAATCCTGAAAGTTCCCATCCAGGCTTCACCTTGCAGTTATGTGCTTATTGGAAGAAACTTAAATGTCTCGTATAGTGAGGATGTCTGCAAGTAAGGGAGTCAAGTGCCAGGAGAATTGCCATTAATGTCCATCACCCTAAGCCACAGCTCCTTTGCCGGGAAGGGCCAGTGAGCTGGCTCCTCTTTCTAAACAACCTTTGCTTACGCTGGAGTTGTTTTTCTGATGTTGTGCTTGGGCTCTTTGCCCTGGGTCCACCTCAGTGTCACAGCCACATTGTAATCGGCTCCTTTGGGGTCTTAGGTAGGTGTCAATCACCTGTCTTACATGGAATGCTTCTGTGAAAGAAACATGGGGCACATGGAGGCCTGGTGTGACTTCTAGAAGTGTACTGGAGAAACCTGAAACTTCACACATTTATGCATTAGATTGTGTTGTCTATGAGAATTCTGTAGCCTGTCCTCTGGCCCCTTCTCCCCATGCTTCTTAGGGTGAGTGAAGCTATCCTTTTTCAGATTCCATTTTCCTTCTATTTCTCCTCCTCCAAAATGTGGCTGCATAATAATTACAAGATTGTTTTAGGGCAAACTATTTCTAGAGAAAGTTTGTGAGGAGCTGGATATATGCTTTTGTTATCATGCAAAATGTAGGTTACTCTGGGGGATGGGAAAAGAAACAAACAGAACAGTGCCCTGCCCTGCGCAGTGTGGTACAGAGTGGGCAGTGCTTCCCTTCCCGTCACTGAGTGGTGTGACAGCACAGGGACCCCATGGCTGTCCTGTGGAGCTCAACGTGCAGCCTTCGGAGAGCTTGTGTTAGGTGCCGGAGGAAGATCTTAATGCTCGCAAACAAGGATCAGTCTTTGGAAAAGTCACCTCAACACTTTCTTGCTTGAAAGGGGTTGATCATAATTGTGTTTCTAAGGGGATTTATATCCAATTTGGTCTTTTCAATTCATCCCCACTCAGAGCTGCTCTTGAGTGCAAACTTCTGTTGCCCTAGATGTTAAAAAAAAATAAACAGAAGTGAGGAATAACCACTAAATAGAGTTTTTATGTGAAAATATAGACTATTTAATCATTCTTTTTAGCAATCATGCCACTACGGATTATGTCTTTATCATGGGGTAGTACTCACCAGTTGGGATTTATTGCCTAAAAGTAAACTAATTTTAGAAGTGAATCAGATAAACTAAGTAGAATCCCAAGCTCTGGCTGCTTTCTTTTGGACAGCTTGTGTGTACCTGCAGCTTAAATATGTGTCAAAAGTGTATGATTTAAAGGAGTCTTCCTTCGGGAGGGGGTGATCTTTACGTGCAAAACAATTTTTGCTTTTTATATCTAAGCAGTGATGAATCTCTGTCAGTTTTGTAAGTTCTGATTTCAGTGTATTTACCTTTCTTCTATTTGGCTATAGGTTGGGGGATATTTTTGAGTCTAGACATTTTTATAGTCTTGCTGGACTCAGGCTAATATAGCCTTTTTTATTTTTCATTCTGAGATCAGGTGGTTATTTCCCTTAGATTTAGTTCTGATTCAAACACACTATAGTTCTGATTTTTGTTCCAGATCTTATTGTGCTTATTAAATAGACTCAGAAGTTGTTATTATTATTATTATTATTATTATTATTATTATTACTAAATTTTCCTGGTTTAATATTGGGAGATTTTAAAATTCCTCATTCTATTTTTATACTAAGTAAACTTAGGGTCTCCATTTAGAGTTCTTTTCTGGTGAAAATAGCATTTACAGGTAAAGTGACCCCCAGTCTCCTGGCAATTAGCGATAGCCAGAACTGCAGCTCAGGCCCAGAACCTGTAGGCTCAGAGCTCTTTCACTGTACAACCTGTTCTGATACTCACTACTAAAGCTTTCATTTACCTTTATTCCATGGATGAATTTGAGAGTTTCCTAGAAGTTAACAGGCAGAGAATACTTTAATTTTCCCTGTAGGTTAAATAACCAAAGATTGCCTGGTTGGAAGGTCTCCACAGAAGATTACGATAAAATTCCCTTTGTTGCTTAGCATCAGGTATGACTTCGTTCTTTAAAGAAAACAGCAAAAAAATGTCTTAAGTTAGTAAACTTCTGTAAAGGAAAAGCTCCTTTATTCTCTAATAAGTGCAGGATGAATAAAAATGTCCCATGGAGGATAGTGCCTGAAAAACCCTTAGGTAAGGCCCATTTATTTAGAAGATGAATTCAGTGAAGAGAGATGGTGTTTTTGAGTCTTTCTGTTGAAAACAGCTCTGTGTATTAATTCCTTTAAGAGAGCGGGAACGGGAGAGACACAGGCACCGGGACAGCCGAAGATCACCATCTCTGGAAAGGTCCTACAAAAAAGAGTATAAGAGATCTGGAAGGTAAGCAAGGAGTTCACACGGAAAGAAGTCGTAGGGTTATCTCCTTGAACTCAGATTTTGTGCTTATGCAAAGTATCAGCCACGTCTTCAAAATACTTAAGAGTCTTCCAAAATGCCCTGCGAAAACCTAAAGCAGCCACTCACTTAACAATCTTTACTTTCAAGATGTATTGATGATGCGCAAGGAAAATCTTGATAAATTTCCAGAAATTAGAAATTACATGGGCCACTTTTTCTGACGTCAATTGCTAATAATTCAAGGGTTTTTTTAAAAAAAAACCTTGGAAATTCATGATTATGATTTTAAATATACTTGTTTCAGAAAAAAAGTAAAACTGCAATCACACTTTATTTAGAAAAATAACATTGAGATTGTTATAAACTAAAACTTACAGGATGTAACTGATTCCGTGGTCTTATATAATGGTAATTAAGTACAGCACTCTGGAGTCTGACAGATTGGGGGTCAATTATTAGTTCTCTTAACGTTGTTATTGGATAAAGTTATCTAACCTTTTTAAGCTCCAATGTTTGTCTAAAGTAAGGACACTTATAAATGCATTTGGTGGTGAGGGGCATTGAGATAATGCATGCAAAACACTAGAACTGGACCCAAAGTTAATGCCAAATAAATGGTGCATGCGCGTGCACACACACACACACACACACACACACACACACACACACACACAGTTATTACCTGATCCTTTGGCTCTAGAAATTGGTAAAGAAAAGCAGAAAAAAGGATTTAAAGATAAAAGAGATTAAATAGAAAATAGAACTATAGCACTATAACAATGTTTATAAATAAATGCAAGACTTCTTTGGAAGGTCACACAACTTAAAAAGTGGCAAGTCAAGAAAACCACATTGCATTGGGTATGAGAAAGAAGGTGTCATAGCAATGAAGGAGATTTAGGATGGACCGCACATTGGCATAAGTATAGATATTTGTAGAAAAATTTAGAAACTTGGAAGTGAAAACAAAAGTTACAGATTTCTTATAAGCAGAAAATTTTAATAGGCCAATAACCGTGGAAAAAATGGAAAAAGTTGGATGTGTACCACCTCTAAAAAGTTTTAAACTGTTCTAGAACACTGAAGAAGACGGAGGGGAAGCTCAGCTCCTGCAGTGACATCAGGAACACCCACCGGCAAAACCTGACCAATGAGAGAAGGCTGAAAAACAGCCTCTTATGAACAAGGATGTGAAAATCTGATTAGTAGATAAGAGAGTTGTTTTTAGTAGTGTCTTCAAATAACAATTTATTCCGAGTTTACATGGATAGATAGGTTAGTACTAAGAAATCTGTAACTTTTTTTGTGTCAAAATTGATAGGGTCTTCTCAGTGGCTGCCTGTTAGTTCATATAAAACCAGCATCGGTTTATGAGTAGGAACTGCGGTAAACTAGGAACGTAAGCAGACTCCTTGAACATGATGGAGAATATTTTCTCATGATGAACATGGTTGTCACCATCTCAAAATAACCAGATTTATTGTCGAAACCTTACAGGCCTTCCCATACAAGTTAGGAAAAAGGCAAGGCTCCATTGCTTATCCCTGTCACCACACGTTGCCTAACTTAATCAGCAAGCAAATGAAATACATTGCATTGCTGGTGTCCCAGGTGTTGTGCTGGTGCAGGAGATACAGTTGCTAACAATAGCCCCCACTTTACAGGAATAAGAAAGTTAAGTGCTGCGAGAAGTGCTTTTGCTGGAGCAATTACATGTTGCTCTGGGAACACAGCTGTGGAAAAGGCAGCCTGGGGAGTCACAGATAAGTTGACATTGTACTGATACCCAGCGTGTGCACAGTACAGGGATGCATTAGGGACGGAGGATGGGAGGGAAGAGAAAAGAGCGTGTGTGAAGGTTGCTGTGTGGAGGAATGCTCTGTGAAGGTCAAGTCTGGAGGCAATGAGTTTAGAAAGCGTTTGCAGTGATTTAGAAAGGAATGATTGTGCCTAGACTGGGGCAATGGCAGCAGTAATGGGCGTGGTGGAGGTGATGGAAAAGTATTTGTGAGACAGAGTCAGTAGGTCTTGGTGACTGGTCGTGAAGGAAGAAGACTCAGCAGTCAGCCCCTGAGATCTGGTGTTCTCCATTGCACCAAGAAAGGCAAGAGGCTGAGTTCCGTTTGGGGCATGTGGGGCTGTGAATCGGTGAGACAACAGGTGGAGTTGTGTGGTAGTACACTGGATATACAGCTGCACAATTCAGACAAGAGATCCCAGGTGGCAAAACTCGATGCCATGATTAGGTGACACGAACTGGGAAGTGTGTTCAGTGAGAAAGGACTTGCCGAGGAGGAGGTGAAGAGGGAGATGCGGATAGAAAGAAAGCCAAGTTACTGTGTTGGCGGAAGCCAGTGAGGACCCATTGGAGGTCGATGGTTTTTAATGGAGTGTTGGAAGTCTCCTTGGTCTGGTGGTTCCTTCTCCATTGCCCAGTAGCTCGTGGAGAAGGCCGACTTGGGTTCTGTGAGTATAATTCAGTAGATGGGAAAAAATCAGAGATGCAAGTACGGTAAATGAGGACTGGTTACCCTAGTTTGTAATATAGTGTATGGTCAAGAAGCAGTTTCGAGTTTGGATTTTGGAATTTGGAATGCCTGAGACACTTGAGAAAAGATGTCCCGTTTTGAAATGCCCCTCTTGAGGGGTCAAGAGAAAAGAGAGCTGACTGACGCAGCAGTGCGCCCTGGGCGTCCGTCATTCGGGGTGCCTGCCCGAAGGGGAGCGGTGAGGCTGCCCTCTGCCTGCGCTTCTGCGTGATAGTAGACACGGGGGGATTTTTAGTACATGTCAAAGTGTCTGTGTCAAACAGCCGCAGTAGCATCTGCCACTTGCTAGCTTTGCGATATCGGACAAGTGACAGTTTCTAATTCTGTTTCCTCTGTGGGGCATGTTCACATCTGCCACAGAGCATCTGTGTGAGGAGTACATACGAGTGTCAGGAAAGTGCTTAGCATGGCATCAGGCTCACTGTCGGCACCAAGAACAAACAAAACCCCACCACTGGGAGCGCAGTTGCCCTTATGAGCTAACGGTGCAATCAGAAAAATTCAAGTGGGTCAGCTAAGAAACAATGTGCATCAAATCACTGAAGCCGACAGTTATAAAACAAACCTCCTGGAATTAATAGCCTTCCTAAATAAGTCAGGAATACCTACTTAGAAAATGTAATGAAGAGAAATGCAGATTCACTATAGAAAATTTATATTAATTAAAGTTAAATGTCTTAAGAAGACTTAAAAAATCCACAGATCCGTGGGAAGAAAATAGAAATGTTGCTGATGGCGAAGAAGGTGATGAAGTGATGGCGGGCGTGCCACCGTCCCTTGGTGGCAGTGATGAGGGTGTTGTACTAATACCAGCTTTCCTCAAGATAACCTATGATTGTGACGTAACCAGTTGAAGTGTCGGTTTTAGAACTTCTTGAGTCAAATTATCTGGAATAGAAGTGAGAAAAAGAAAGAAGAATGATAATGTAGCCTTAGGAGTACTGAAATGTTCTATAAACACGTAAGAATTATAAAAACTTGGTATGGGTATAAAGAGATCCGTGAAGCAAATACTGAGCGGACAGTCAAGGACATGTGGACCTACCCATCTGCTATAAAGTTGTTTTTTCAGAACAGAGGAAAAGCTGATGTGGGGACAATCGGTGAGCCATTTGGAGGCAAAAACGGAAATTTCTGCCTTCCGTCTTGGAGAGAGAGAGAAAAATTTAATGTTATAAGTAACTGAAAAAATATAAAGTATTTATTTCACCTTCACATGGGAGAGGATTTTAAGCATCATGCTAAGGAGGAAACATGCATTTAAAAATCTCTAGATTTTGCCATATAAAAATTATATGTAGCAATAAGCAGATAGAATTTAAATGAAAAACAAAGCTGAAAAGATGACATTACATAAGACAGAAGACGGGTGATGGGTCTTAATAAAAACAGTCTTCCAATAAAAAGGACTGCGATCCTCATTTCACAAATGTAGGCATACCAGATGCCTGGGACGTTCACAAAAGAAGTGACTGTGACATGCGTAGTTTCGGTAGTGATAAAAATTAGCAAGTTCCCTTTAATTAGACACTTTTTTCATCAGAATGAAAGGTAATCACGTGGACAGGATGTGTGGAAGCGGGAACCCGCTACGGTTTTGATGGTAGTCTAACCTGGCACTACCCACGTGTAAAGAAGCCTTACAAAAACGTGCTCACACGCCCCTTGTGTGAAATAATCTGACAGGTGTGCAAAGAACACAAGTTGTGTTCATGGTAGCATTGCTTACAATGATTAAGAAAGTGGTGACAACTTCCATTTGGCCAGACGTGTTACATGGAGGTATGCGTGTGAAAGGATAATATGCATTAATTAAGTGGTCCAGATCTGGATGTGTTGAAATAGGAAGGCTTTCCTGGTTCTCCATGAGTAAGGACAGGCTACAGAGTTCTCTTGGTTAAGGCTTGTGTATATGTAGGTATATTCCAGCATCTCTATGTTTTAGCACAATTGTGAAATGGAGTGCTTGTCTGGGTGTGGTGGAAAGGGTGATTTTTGTGTTAACTTTATCACTGCTTAATTTTTTTCTACAGTGAACGAATGTACATTTTACTTTGCAGTGACTTTTTCCTTCTGGTAACAGTGATGTACATTGTAATATATAGAAGTGACATCAATATATATAACCTTTCTAATCGCCCACCCCTTCCCTCGATGCACATGCACCGATACACTTACCCATCCCCGTCATAAAACTGGAGCCAGTGGTACAGTTGGTGGAGGGGTGAACGTGTGGCTTTGGTCCGGTGGAGCTGCCAAGGCTCCGGCGCACCTCTGGGCGAGTGGCCCCTCTCCTGGGCTGGGTTCTCAGGGTCTCTACGGTCCCACCCAGATTTCTTGGGCTTAAATTAATTAAAATCTGCTCTAGAGGTTTTCCTCCCAAGCACATCCATAGGATGGACCTTCGCAAATTTCAGACCTCAGAAATTCAGGGAGACAGTTGTTTTTGTGCTTTGTAACCCAGTTAATGTTAGTATTTGTGGGGGTCAGAGTTAGGGAAAGTGGTGGTTCACGAAGCAGGAGTGATGCCCAAGTGTGGGGTTCCAGAGAGACGGTTAGGGGTGACTGGTTCACTTTCAGATCACGGTCCTCAGACCAAATTTATGTCCAAGCTGAGACCATGTTTTGTGAGACCTTTTTTTTCCTGGCAGAGCAGGATACGGAGGACTCCACACTAGTATTCTCCTTGTGGGGCTGTCTATACGTGGAGATTTCCAAGTGTTCTCCACGTGTCTTTCTTTTCTAGGAGTTACAGTTTGCCAGTTGTTCCTGAACCTGCTGGATGCACACCAGAATTACCTGGGGAGATTATTAAAAATACAGATTCTCGGGCCCCACCCCTGGAGACTGTGAATCAGTAAGTAGATCTGGGGTAGGGCCTGGGAATTTGTATTTTTAAACAAGTGACTTCAGGTGATTCTGATGCCACCAGACTGGTATTTAGGATTCGCTGGTCCAACGAAAGTACATGTGGTTTGGCACGGCATTTTTATTTTAGGTGAAAAGTGAGCGAAACAGGTGAAATAGAATAGTTTGACAACAGAAGAACTTCTTTAATAATTAGCCCCCTTTGCCCCCTTTTGAAGTCGCTCCCCAAGTAGGGAGAAGAAGAGAGCTCGTTGGGAAGAGGAAAAAGACAGGTGGAGTGACAGCCAGAGCCCTGGCAAGGAGAGGAGCTGCGCCTCCCTCAAGGAGAGGGAGCTGGAGGAGGCGCCGCCTGAGAAGAACGAGGAGGAAGAGGAGGAGCTGCCTAAGCCCGTGTGGATCCGCTGCACCCACTCAGAACACTACTACTCCAGCGACCCCATGGATCAGGCGGTAGGTCCGAGGGGCAGGAGCCGCAGACGCGGTTTCCAAACCCTGGCCCTCTTGCACTCGATGCCAGTGGAGCTCCTCCTCAGTGGTGACACCCAGAGCTGTCTGTGGGCATTGCCAGTGTCTCCTGGGGGGACCCCCCACCCCATGTGGGAACCGCGGCTGCAGACACACGCTGGTTTACAGAGGCAGGGGTGCAGTGGGTGAGACAGAGTGTCCTTCACCCTGCGTTGTTTATGACGCTGCTTGACTTGATACTGGGGGTGTTGTAAGCTCTCAGTCATATAGCTACTCCATGCAGTTGGTGGCGTGTGTGCGTGCACGTGTGCATGCATGTGTGTGTTTCCCTCCAAATGGGAAATAGGCAGACATTTGGGTTTGTGTATTACAGTGTGTTGCTGACTGAGGATAACCAGGGGAGGTTTCCTGGGCCTGTTGGCTGGCTGGCTGGCTGGCTGGCTTGTAGAATGGCAGGTGTGGCCACTCGTCATGGGCTCTTGAGAGGCTCAGTGTGCTCAGGGGGGGCTCGACTGCCAGGCCGTGTGGTCGTGGGGGCTCCACATCTCTGTGTGCTTTTCTTTCCCTTTCTTCCATCTCCACTTCATTTTCTGTCACTCTCCCTTTTTTTTCCCTCTCTCTTCTCCTGAAGGTGTGACGCCTTCGTCCCGTTGTTTGTCCATGGAGGATAGACGTGCAGTAATGTTCATTGATTAGGGGGAGAATAAAGGAATGAGCACCTACGGACTCAGGACCCAGGACGCTGCGATGTTAGACTCAGTGTGCGGGGGCAGGGGAGAGAGCTTGCTGTTGGGTGGGATTCTGCGAAAGTGGCTTCGTCTGGGACTGAGCCTGCACTTACGGGGACTCCCTTGTCTTTGGAAAAAAGGGTTTGAGAACTCTCTCTTAGTGGGGTGGTATTTTACGTGATAAATTACAGCAGAGTATTAAGTCATACCTCATGTGGTACCCACCGAGCACTTTCGTGGTGCCAGAACTTTACTCCATGCCTCTGGTACTGCCTTATTTAACCCTCAGAACATCCCGCGAAGCAAAGTGTTGTCTCTGACGACCTTGTTGCGGACCGTCGTGCACCGCATAACGGTGTTCCGCTCAGTGATGGGCGCGTGTGCGGCGGTGGTCCCGCATGGAGCCGTGAACTGTCATCTAGTGATTTTGTAGGCGTTGTAATGCCACAGCACCACGCGTCACTCACGTGTTTGTGGTGGTGCCAGTCACATGAAGGGGACAGCCCCACAATTACGTGCAGTGCGTGGTGCTCGGTGATGGTGATAAATGGCCGTGTTACGGTTTATGTGTCGACAGCACCGTGCACTGTGTTGCTGTTCCAGGGGACGCCCTTTCTCTTCGCGCAAAGCAGCGCTGGAAGACAGCCTCCTGCGCCTCGTGTCTGTGCGTGTCTCTAGTGTGTCATTTTCTCTCGTGCCTGATGGAGCGCTGCGTTGTCGTGTAGATGGCATGCTGTCCAGGCCTGTCGCCCAGGAGCAGCAGGCCCTCCCATGTCACTGGGGCGTGTAATACGTGGTAGCGTCCAGCTTGGTGCGAGGCGCTCGGCTGTGTTTGCACACGGCAAAGCTGCGTAACGCCGCATCTCTTTGGAGGGCCACCGTGGTCGTGCAGGGCACACCTGTAACAACCCTCGACGAGCCGTGACTTTAACGAGCCTGGCTTGTTTTTCTCAGCAGATGTCCGGAGGGAGGTGGTGACATGTGCTTTTTTCGTGGCTCAGTGGAGACAGGGCTTTGGTTTGGCATCTGCTGTCTCTGGAGCTCCCAGCTTGGTTGCAGGATGACCGCCTTGGCCCCAGGTGGCATGTCCGGATGCAGGCACAGGGTGCAGAGGGCACTGTTGGGTGGAGCCTGCCTCTAGAAATTTGCCCCCAGCTCCTGTAGGTTTCTTCTTTCATCCCTTCTCCAGAACTGGGTCTTCTCTCTTCAGAGATTCATCTTCCATGGCCGCCATAACAGATTTCCACTAACTGTGGCTAGAAACAACACACATTTATCATCTCACAGGTGTGGAGGTCAGAAGTCACTCTTGGGTCCCATCGACTACGTGAAGGTGTCAGCAGGGCTGCATTCCTTTTGGGAGAGGACCTGTTTTCATGCTCGTTCGTGTTGTGGCAGAGTTCAGAGTCTTGTGGCTGTAGGTTTGAAGTGCGTGTTCCCTTGCTGGCTGGTAGGTGAGGGCAGTTTCCAGCTTCCAGAGGCCATGTACCTCCGTGGACCCCTTCCTTCGTCTTCCAAACCAGCAGCAGGGGTGGAGTTCTCCTTGTGCTTTGAGTATCTCTGCCTCCTCTTCTCTTTCATGTCTGACTCCCTTTGGGGCAGTTCTTGGCCATGAAAGGCTCATGGTATATTGGGCCTACCCAGGTAATTCAGAATAATCTCCACTTTTGTAACATTGGTCACACCTGCAAACTCTTTTTGGCCGTGTAAGATACCATGTTCAGTTTCTGGGCACTAGAACAGGATGTTGTTGGGGGTGGAGAGATTGTGGCTAAGCCCACCTCCCCTGAGGTCAGGAGTTCTCTGCCCCACATCTGAAGAAAATCACTGTTCTGTTAGCAAGGAAGAGGTGTTGTTCTTAGAACAGAACAACAAAGGTAAAGACAGTGAGGCTCCAGAACTTTAATTTTTTTCTTGCGTACTTATGGATGGGTTCCAATTCCAACATGGAAGGAAGGCTGGCTCACCGGCAACCCAACACTTGGCTTGCGTCTAGTCATTGGGAGCAGTGAGGGTGAGGAAGGCAGTGCGGTCCCAGCACCACCGGTGTTAGCAATGAGGTGGGGCTGAGGGGAACAACTGTCCCCTTGGGGTGTACTGCACATTTCGTAATTTAGTGTTTTTATGTCAAAGAGTGTGAACATTTAAGATGATTTTCAGCCCGGGAAGAGAGCAGGAACGCATTGCAGAGCCCTGTGTTTGTGGTTTCTGGAGTGTGTGTGTGTGTGTGTGTGTGTGTGTGTGTGTGTGTGTATGGAGTGTGTGTGACTGTGTACCCCTGTTTTGGGGTGTATGTGTATGTAGGGATGTATGGGTTATTTCTCTTCGGTCGTTGGGTTTCTGTGAAACATGGGCTGCTAGTGATTTTCAGTGGCGGGGAGTGTGTGCTTTCTAGGAGCATGTCAGGTATTATGAATTCTCAGGGGGTCATGATTGTTTTCTGTAATATCAAAAAGACAGAGATAAACAGTTTTAATGTTTTTGAATGTTGGCAAAGTGTACCTTTCTGAGGAAGCCATAGATGTGTGTTTGATTTAGAGCATAATTACCAGCACTGGGCATTTGTTTGTTAAATTGAGGGTTGAAAATGTCCCCTCGCTGTTACAAATCTTTGATCACTTGTGAGGTCTTATGAATCTTTGGAAAGGCTGTTTTTAATGCAGTTTCTCATACTAACCCTTTGTTTTCCAAAGGGAGACTCTACGGTGGTTGGCACAAGTAGGCTCCGTGACCTGTATGACAAATTTGAGGAAGAGCTGGGGAGCCGGCAAGAAAAGGCCAAAGCCGCCAGACCTCCGTGGGAGCCTCCCAAGACGAAGCTAGACGAAGATTTAGGTGAGTCAGAAGTTACTAGACCAGACTCTGTGCTTTTGTTATTGCTTAGTCCCGGACTTTTGGGATGTGTCCTTGGGAGTCCCAGGTTGAAATTTCCTTTTTCATTTTATTTTCCTTAATTATAGTCAGCAAAATACATAACAATGGAGCGTTCTTCTTTTTGATAGTAGTTTTTTCAGTCACATCCAGCAGAATACATAAGAAATCTCATTTGCAAGGCACACTGGCCAACCATTGTGTTCCTTGTAGAATTGTCTAGTCACAGAATCAGAGGGACCACAGACCAGCCTCCCTCCAAAAGTGGGGGCCTGATCCCCGTTCCTCGTGCCTCTGACAGGCAGGCGGGCCCTCATGGCCCTCGCCACTGTCAGGGTGCTCCTGGCCTGATGAGGGAATGCAGTTGTGTGTGGAAGTTTCTGTTGGCTCACGTAGACAGTTCCCACAACTTTCTCATATTTCTCATGTGTTGAGGTATCAAGGAGACGCTGAGCTCTTTGAGGACGGAAACTGCTGTTCACCACTTTGTTTGTGTCCTTGGCCCCTAGCAGAATGCCGTGTAGAGATGAGACATTCCTTACGCATTTTCCTTTGTGTGCTGGGCTCTCCTCTGACCCCCTTCATTGTGTGTCTCATGCTGAGAGGCGGTATCTGTGGTGGGTAAAAGCTCCGGCTGAACCAGCTGGCCTGGGTTCGAATCCCTGCTTCACTTGAAATGTGACCTTGAGCAAGTGATTTACTCTCTCTGTGCCGTACTTTTGTCATCTGTAAGAGAGGAAGACAGCGGCATCTGTCCCATACGATACACTCGAAAATAGAGCTGTGTAAGCATCGAGTTTTATTACTGTGTTGTACTGCAAGATCTCTTGTAGGATTCATCTTAAGTTCTAGGTCTGGTTTTTTTTTAAATTGTGCTAAAATACACAAACACAGAATCGTTTTTAAGTTTACAGGTCAGTAGTGTTAAGTGCATTCACATTTTTTGTATGACCTCCAGACTCTCTGTCCTGCTAACTGAAACTCTGTTCCCATTGCACAGCGATTCCCACACCACTTCCCTGCCGCTCGCTCTGCTCTCTGACGCTGTGAGCCTGACTACGCTGGGTCCCACCTGTCAGTGGGACCACACAGCGTTTGCCTTTTTGGACTGGCTCACTTCACTTAGCGTAATTCTCGGTCTGTTTTCATCTGGTTACTTCCAAGGTCTACAATCTTCTATTGCTACAATTGAGAGAAAGTTTAAACTGAGTCGGGCAGTCACCACCCTTCCGCCCCTCCCCTGCTGGCCTTGGCTCCAGCCCTCCGGGTTCTGTTCCCCTGACCTTCTTCTCCTGAGCCCACCCTGCCCGCCTCCCTGCCTGCCTGCTGTGCACCCCTGCTAGGAACTCCTCGGTGACCTTTTCAGATCAGGGGGGACTTGCTCTCTTTGTTGCACCTTTTAAAATGTGAAACCTGGTACTAATGTGGCTTTCCCTGACATCGTCCTTAAGTCTTTCTTGGAGAAATCTGTGTTTGCTTTCCCCACTAGATCGTGACTTAGCATGATGGGCCATATTATTTGTCCTGGTATTGCGGAGCAGAGTGCTTGGGGCAGAGCAGGCACTCAAATATTTGCTGAAAAAATAAACAATTGTCCTTAGATGAAGAGGCTGGGTTGTTTGGAAGGTCGCCACCTACGAACATCTTGTGAATTTCTTCAACCTCTCTTCACGTCTTTCCCTCACCTCTGTCAGAAAGTTCCAGCGAATCCGAGTGTGAGTCCGACGAGGACAGCACCTGTTCCAGCAGCTCAGACTCTGAGGTTTTTGACGTCATTGCAGAAATCAAACGCAAGAAGGCCCATCCTGACCGACTGCACGACGAACTCTGGTACAACGACCCCGGCCAGGTGCGCACGTGTTTTACGTTCTTGCGGTGACGCTGCTAACCCACACGTTGCCTTTATGCCTCTGGCTCAGAAGATGCACGTTGGCTGGCGGTGAAGCTGTTTTGCTCTCAGGGCCGTGCTCATTCTTCAGAGTCCATTTCCTTTCAGCTCCAGAGCATCAGCGCCAGAGTAGCTGCCCCTTGAATCACGTTTGACGACGCTGGTAGATCCCGTGCTAGGGAACCGGATAATGGCGCTGCCTCGTTAAACGTGCAGTAAACGGAAGGAGATGAATGGTAGGAAGAGGGAGAGAGGACTCACAGGTCCTTTTAAAACAGCTCGTCTAGAGGGTGTCTGGTAGCAGTGTGATAAGCAATGTCTTCAGCCCTGGAAGACATCGTGTTTCTCAGCTGGTGATAGTCACAGTTCCATGGAGGTCTCTTCCTTATTAAGCATGTTTGAGCTAATGATGTCATAGCTGGACATATTTTTGTTTCTACTTACTATTTTGCTATGAGTACTACATAATACAAAACAGTATCTTTATAAGAGATTGGTATTTTACAAATGTATGACACAAACAAAAACAGTGTCTGATGCATATGAAGTTAGTAAGCATAATCACACATGTTCCTCTACAAAGATAACTTAAAATTTAGGTTCTGCAAATAAACTTGCACTGTTCTATGTTGATTTGAACGCTCTCCTCTGGCTCTCGTGGGATGGCAGCTCTCTCAACGTTTTTCTCAGCAGAATTAGTAACGTTAGAACGCCTGACAGAAATGTACTTCGTGGTCCCTTTTGCCCCTTTGATTTGAGCAGAAATGTTTGCAAATGTCAATGCATTTTGAAACTTACTTTGATATATTAATCATATATATGATATTTTAAACAGCTTTAGCGGGTTTTAATTCACAGACCATATAGTTTAGACACTTAAAGTGAACAGTTCACTGTTTTTTGGAACATTCACAGGACTGTACAACCACCGTCACAGTCTGACTTCAGAGCATTTCTGGCTCCATCCTGTGTCCATTCGTGCTCCCTCCCCCTCTGCGAGGGTTCTGTAATGGACTCTTCTGCCCGGGCCGTGGTCTCTGTGGGCTCTCAGTCCTGTCTGAGCATTCTGTGTGGCCCCACAGCTGTGTTTTACTGTGTCTGGTTTCGTGTCCTTGGGACAGCTGGGCCTCGTAAAGGGCTGGTCTGCACAAGGGCCCAGACCCTGGTCATAGGCGGTAATGTAGGATGGCTGTCTGCTTGCTTGCCAATCAGTGAGCACGGGGTGATTTTTCCACATTTCTCATCCCAGGATGTGACCATCATAAGGAGTGTGCTGTGACTTCTGAGGGGACCCCGTCACGTTTCTGTTTGCCGGCTGTTACTTTGGATAATAGCTTAACCTGGTTTTTTTTTAAAGGTAGCAATGTTATTTCTCTGCTGCACCACCTGGAGCATTAGATTTCCTGAAAGGATAAAGAAAGTTACAGTTTTTCACTTTAATATTTCTTTTCAAAGTTTTATTGAGATATTTTCATTGGACAGAATGAGTTACACATGTCTAAAACTTTAAAGAAATGTGTGTGTTTGTGTAAATACATGTTATATTATAGACATATATAATATGTATATTTTTGTTAATACAAAGAAAGTGAGAAATGGAATTCCACTTTCTCTTTCTCCAACTGATGCCCGTATCTCCTTTTTGATTCTGCATTGCTGTTTAGGTTGAATAAAGTCATGAACCGGCTTCTAAGCCCTTTAAGATTTTGGCCGCAATTCTGCCTGTTTGGTCCTCTTGCTCACATTCATGGTGCATTCCATGCAGATGGCCCTAGTGTCCCTGGAGCTTGTAACGCAGGGCTTCTCCCTTCTCTTTCTTCCCTCACGCTGGCATCTCATGGAGAGTAGCCACCTTCTCTTCCTGTCCTGTTCAGCCGTTCAGATACTTCATGACTTTGAAGCCAGTGGTATCCCCATCTGGACTGACGTTCCTGCATTTTCTGTAAAATTACTAAGCGTGTTATGTGTATGTTTCTTCTCCTCTCTAGAGTAAATATTCTTTGAGTACATGGACCCTGGGTTATTTAAGATTCCCTTCCATGACCCGCCCCGCACCACGCTTAGCAGCCATCTTTCTGCCCGAGAGGCATTTAGGAATTATTCACTTACTGAATCATGTGGGCGGAGTTCAGGGCAGCGCAATGAGTTCGGGTAAAAACCAGACACAGGCTCACCTGATTAGTGTTGAAGGTTTTTCTGGTTCTAGTAGGTGTTTTCATGTCTCTGCTTCAGATACCTTTAGGTGTCTGTTTTGAAAACATTTAATCTGCTGGTTACTTTCACAGCATTTTATGTGTTCCTTCAGTTATATAAAATATGCTTTTCTTTTGTGAAAGCATCATTTTCCCCAAAACCAGAAATAGGAGAAACATACTGAAAAATGGTGGGAGAGGACGGGGCAAAAGTATGCCGACACTGACCTTCCCTGCGTGGCTGCACAAGTGACCTGGGAGTCCAGTGGTGTCACACTGCTTCCTTTTGTCACACAGTATGGACAGTTTGCACCTTTACTGGTTTGGGAACATCCGTTTAATCTTCCAACGGTGACAGCATCTTCAGAGCTTTGGTACTTATGACATTAAAAGCCACGCAGTTTCCGAAGCATCATCGAGCATGGCGCAGACTTGCCCCCCAATAAAAATGAATTCCCTTCTGTTTCTGACAGATGAACGACGGACCACTCTGCAAATGCAGCGCAAAAGCCAGACGCACAGGAATTAGACACAGCATTTACCCCGGAGAAGAGGTAACTGGTTTGGGTTATTATATTTGTAAGCTCTGAGAAGGCAGAAGTAGGCAGAAGCCATTGCTATTTTCCCCCCCCATAAAGGAAATAATACCATTGAAACAGTCGTTTCCTGATAGTCCCCATTACTGATAATTGTAGAAGGAAAGCACTTGGGTGTGGACTTGGAGTGGGGGTGCTGTCAGGGAACCGTGACAGGCTTTGGGAGTTTCACTGTTTGAGGTAGGCACGGCGTCTTTGAGTTGCCTTTTATTGTGATAAAAACTGTGCGTGTTGTAATATTTTTTTCCTGTTTTTAATCACAATTGGTTATGAATTAACCCGGAGAAACAGCTCCACAGGTGCTGCGAGGCACACGTGCTCTCTCCCCTGGGGGACGTGGGCTCCGCCGTTGTCTTTGTTAGTCTCTGTTAGTCTGTTGTCCCCACGACACGGAGTGTCACGTGGAAGTTCCAGCTCTGCCCCCGGCCCCTGCTTCGTCGGGACACTCCAGTATGTTTGACTGATTGAGCTGAATATTTTCACATGTTAGAGTTTTATATAACTACTCCCTTCCAGTTATTTTCTTTCATTTTTCCCCCATTACCTTTTATTTCTATAAATTATTATTAACCCCAGGATTGCCACTTTATGATTCAGCATTATATGTTTAAACGTAGTATATGTAAATCCTTAATTTCTTTTTAAAACTTGTTTGAGGTCATGACAATAATTGGAATAAAGACTGTGAGACAATGATAGATACTTTGAACTGCTTGCCTCACTTTTGCCTCATCTGTCTTTAAAAGGTGGCAAGCGTAGCAAGGAACCGTGGAATAGGGTCTGCACCTTGTGCGTGTCCGCACATGGGCCTCAGGCTGGGGTCTCTGAAAGCAGGTGCTACAGTGTAGTTTGGCATGTGGGATGTTTAACGGGAATCAGGTGAGAGTGTGGAGGCAGGATTAAGCAGAGCGAGTGGTCCACCTGTGATGGTCCCATAAAACCTGGCTTGTCGGAATTGCCCACATTAAGCTGGAATGTCCTTCATACCCCCATCTCCCTCTGTCCCTGGAGGAGGCAGCCCCAGAGGGGCACGCTTTGGGGAAGGGGGCTGTGCAGCGGAGCCTGCCCCTAAAGCAGCCAATGGCTGCAGGCTCTCTGAGAGCCTACTGCCTTCCCCACAGGTGGGCAGCGGACTCTGACCGGGTGGACGGTGGTGCCGGCCGAGGACCTGCGGGCACGCAGACCCATACGCAGAGTGTGTTTACCTCTGTGAGAGTGAACTTTGGCCCTTTCAAGGTGGATGGAACCTGTGTGGTCACCTTCCTACCAAGTGCTGGTTGGTCACCTCAGGGAAAGTGCCAGCACTGGTCCTGTAGGTGGCCAGTTGGACGTTCTGCAGTGGCAGTTAGCTAGCTTGGCCTTGTGAGTGTGTCCACGCTGTTGGGCTTATGTGAAGACTCCGTCTGTGCTACTGTGGCCACTTCATTCATGTGCCCATCCTGTCAACTCTGGTGGTTGATGACTGAGGCCAGCTGACGCCATCTGGCCGACTTGGTGGTTTGGTACCTCTTCCGTGGTGGGTGTTCTCCCGTGGACACCCACATGTGCTGTAGAGGTGTGCTTACTCCCGTTTGTCCACTGACGAGTCTCCGGCCCAAGACTTTCTTATCCCTGATCTTCCCATCTTTTTCCTTCTAGGCCTCTCACCAGCTGGCATGGCCACGTGCTTCTGCCATGAGTCCATCTATATTCTAACCTCAGGCTACTTCTCTTTCCACACAAAGTGGATGACCAGGTATACCTCCTGAAGCTGCCCGTTGAGAAGATTTTCCCTCATCGCCGTCTTCCAAAGCCGACTGTGAATGAGGCTGCGGCATAGTCTGGTTTCAGCTTTGCACGCCTTCCTGACTGAGCCGTGTGCAGTCCAAGCCTGGGCCTTCCCTCTGCTGCCATCCCTCCACCCTTAGCCATCAGCTGAGGGAGGAGTGCTGGTGCGACAGCAGGGGCCCACCTGCTTATGCAGCTTCATTGTGTCCACTGCTCCTATGTGTGCTTGATTCTGGACGTAGCACCTCCCATGTCATGGTGGGTCATTTCCGGCCCCACCCAAACTCGGGCCTGGGCAGGGCTAAGGGCCCAACTTGTGATGGGCGGTTCCAGCCACGTGTCTGTTTGCTGTTGCTGGGCCTGCCTTCCTTGTCTACCAGGGCCCAGTAGCACACCAGGGGTTGTTTTTCAAAGGCATGTGATTCTTCTCTCTAGATAGCATGGCTTTGCTGCAGAGCCCCAAAGGCCAGCATTGTGATTCTCCCAGTGTGGCCACAAACTTCTCTCAGCATCTTTCCCATCACACAGTTCATTGAACCGTATGGCCCCTGAGGCAGGGCTGCTGGCATTACAGCTTAGAACCGCTGAGGCCCTTCTCACCTGAGCCAGGCTCTGAGCTGGCAGCCTCTGGCACCTCTCTGTAAATGGAGCAGTATTCCTAGGTGGGGGTTATGCTGCCTCCCAAACCCGAAGAGGCCCGTTTGATGGAGGATGAATTAATTTGTCTTTTACTTTGGACGGATTTCTTGGCACTCCCCAGATAGCTGACTCCTAACAGCGGCTGTGCCAGGCCCCTGGTCCTTTATGTGGTTTATCTCACCTTGTGGAGCGTGTGTTTACCTAGGCTTTTTTGAGCTTGATCAACATAGTAATGTCAGAGGTGCAGTGGAGCAATATAATGTTCCGTAGTATGTCCAGAAGGTCAAGAGCTTTTCAGTGTGCTCTACCAGTGAGTGGGAGAGTTAATGTAGGCTGGTGGCAAAGCCGTAAATGTCTGCTCCACGTGGATATGAATCATTTCTGCTCCTTACTGCGATTGAGGGGGGGAAGACTATAGTCAGCAAATCAGTTGCTGTGTGTTTCGTACCTGAGGCCCTATTAATCTGCTCTAACGAAGCTAAAACACCTGGCACAGCAGGTGTCATTGGAGCTACTACTTGGCTGAGCTTGTGGTAGTCTGTAGTCATCTTCCAGTGTCCATTTAGTTTCTTCAGGAGCCAGATTGGTGAATTAAACAGAGAGATGACAGGGACCATTACCCTGTGTGGTTCAGATCCTTAAGGGTGGCACTAACCGGGCCCCCCACCCCCGCAGAACGATACTGCTTTTGATGCCCAGATCGGGGGTGGTAATTTCAGTGGCTTCTGCTGGACCTTTCCCACTGTGATGGTTCTCACCCCACAGATCAGTGACCCAGGTTGGGGTGGTGTCACCAGCCAATTTCATTATTCCAACGATGCATTTGAGGGCCAGGGAAATGACCGCTAGGTGGATTTGTGGATGGAGTGGACCTACGGTAACCCAGACCTTGATGAAGATTTTGTTCGCCACTGTGGCCTCATGCTTTCCACTCTCCCAGAGGTGCCGGGATGATGCATCCAGGCTCTGAGAATTGGTGTCGATTCAGATGCTGTGTCCAGCACTCCTGGACTGTCTGGATTTCTTCTTCCCCAGTGTATTGTCACCTGGGTAGATAGCCATGGGCCACTTGGGGGAAGGACAGGGTTGTCATGAACATTTTTTGCTTGTAGTGGTGTTGCAAGGCTTCCAGGGAACTTGGCCACCTTTTCAGACAAGGAATCCTGACTTTATTGGAGCAACCTACCTTCAGCCACTTGGTTGTCACTCTTGATTTCTTCTGTTGGTACAAACTAAGTAGTACTTGTTCAGCTGCCCATGTATTTTGTGCCCAAGGACACCATGTTGTATTGACCCCATCTAGGACTCCGTGTGTCAGACACCCTAGGCTGCCACTTTGATCTTGCTGGTTGTAATAATTGTGTGACCTGGCTTCTAACAGCCCCATCATCTCTGGCCTCCCTGGGTTCAGAGTCTTGTCATACCAGCTGCTGTCAGCAAGCTGTGCTCTGTGACAACCTCTCTTCCAGCCAGCCCTGGCTGCAGAGAAAGCCACACTGATCTTTCTAGTGAGCTGGTGGCTTTGCGCCTGCACACTCCTTTTGGTCCTGGTAACTGCCTTGTCCTCTGGGCTTTCCCATGGAATATGACTATCGGGTATGTTTTTCAGTCATAGATACTATAGCCATTCCAACACACACTTCCTCGAGTCTTTGAATTCCTTCCTCCTCTGTCTGTCATGACAGTTTGGGTCTTTTAACTGCTCTGTGTGAGCCTTCACGTTTTCATGCTTTTAGGAGACATCCTAGCAGGGAGTTCCCAGCATCTTCTGGCATCCTTAGCTCCTGAATGCTCCCAAGTCAGTCAAGTCTTCCTTAACCAATTTTATGTTCTGGCCCTTTTGACCAAGCCTTCTCAGCAGCTGGGCCTGTGCAGACTCCTGCTGCTGGCTTGTGCTGGCTAGTTCTTACAGCTCCCTTGGGGTGTAAGCTCTCCTCCCAGCGTCTCCCAAGTGGGGTTATGCTGTGAAATGACCCTAATTAAGGTCTGTTGGTGAGGAGGGGAGACCAATTGGGAATTGGGGTGAGGGGTGTGGATGTTTTCAGCTCCCTAATCTTGGCATAACCGACCTACCTTTAAGGACCAGCC
Source organism: Macrotus californicus (assembly GCA_007922815.1). Taxonomy (NCBI): domain Eukaryota; kingdom Metazoa; phylum Chordata; class Mammalia; order Chiroptera; family Phyllostomidae; genus Macrotus; species Macrotus californicus. Next base: position 111,357 of record VMDR010001299.1, on the reverse strand, counting down.
ACTCTGAGTTAGAGAAGCCCTGGGCTTGGTTCTGCTTTGCTCTGACCTCTCACCGCCAATGACAAGAGCTTCTTTTTGGCCTCCAACAGTCCCCTCTGGCTTTCACATCCGGCTTTCAGTTGCCTCTCTCCTCTGCTGTTCATTTCTGTAGAGCCTCACCTGGGAACTTGTTTGATTCCCAGTCTGCATCAGCTCTGAATCAAACTCTGGCGGTGGGGATCAGTCAGTGTGGGATTTAGGAAGCCCTTCAGGTGATTGAAAAGCACACCAACGTTTGAGGAACATGGAGTGCAGGTGGTGCTTAGCAATCACCATGCATCCATCACCCTTACCGCTACCATTCTCTCATGGCCTTAAACACCTGCGTCCATGGGTACAGCCTCCCAGTTCACCATCTTTGAAGTTTCAGTTGGTGGGCCATCTGGTGTCAAGGGCTGTGTGCTTCACCTGCCCCCATGATGGGGTCCTTATTGCCAGTTGGGTGGTAAGTGATTTATCTCAAAACCTCCCCTTCTCTCCTGCTTTCTTGGATCACTCTTGGTACCATCTGTCCCACAGTGGATTTTCCAGAAGCAGATGCTAAGATGGAGTTTGGGGTACATGATGTTTCTTTGGGGTCTTCACCTGTGAAAGTGAGAGGGTGGAAGCAGGATTGGACAGAGGGATTAATTGAACTATGAGTCAGCCCCAACAAAGCCCCATCAACTGAGGGGTGAGTAGTGGTCCTGGAGTGGGCTGCGATGGCCGGGCCTTCACACCTCTGCTGGCCCGGAGACCTGGCTGTCTGCTCTCTCCGCAGTGGGCAGCAAGGGTTCCTAGCCAGCGGTGGGCGCACCTCTGTCTACTCACAGCTCCACCGGTGCTCCCTTCGCTCCCTTCGGTTTCCCTGGCTTACGCTCCATGCCGACTCTCTCCCCCCGCCTCTTCGGCCTCCTTCACCCCATCCCTTCTCTTTCTACTCAGCGTATTTGATCTCTTCACTGTTTCCCCCGCTGCCATTAAAGCCCACTACTAATCCTTCTGAAATGATTTTTCCTGCCTGTTTTTTTTTTCAGTGTATTGAGAGTTTAGCCAAAGCTTAATTGTTTTGTTATTTTACAAAAAAAGGAAGCCAGGCTTATAGTTTTAGATTTAAGAAGGTTTTCATGTTGTCCAAACCTGTCCTGTTGCACATGAAGAAATGAATACTGGGGACCAGCCAGCCCTTTTTATTTATCTAGTTAGTGGTGAAGTGAATACTGTTCTTTCCTAGCAGCCTGTGAAGGAACACACAGAAACCTCTTTTGTCAGATGTGGCACTGGGAAACAGAGTCTATTTTTGAATAAAAATACTTTGCTTATTTACTTCTACTCTCACTTTGCTTTTCCCTCAGGCCATCAAGCCCTGCCGCCCTATGACCAACAACGCGGGCAGGCTTTTCCACTACCGAATCACCGTCTCCCCTCCTACCAACTTTTTAGTAAGTTCCGAGTTCCTAGGAAAATCAGATTTCATTTATTTTAAAATGTGCATAGACTGAATGTGTGTAAATAGGTTAAAATGTAAATAGATTAGGTAGTGATTCAGTTCTTAAATGTTCTTTCTTTTGAATGTTCTGTTTTTATGTCGTTAGCGTTGGCCTTTATCATAATGACTTTGCTTTCTTTCTGTACTACGTTTGTTCCCTTTTTTCATTTGTATTGTGGGTACCACGTAAGAGCCAAAGAACTATGGAGCTGTGGAGTTGGAAGAATGTGTAGAATGCATTCACATCTCTTAAAAATCAGCAAATAGCTTACCTCGTGACCCAAACGAGAAAATCTGTTGCATTTATGACAGTAACAATAATACTTAATTTTTGTTGGCCATGGTATCGGGTACCATTCCAAGTGTTTGCTAAGTATTTGATGTGTATTAACTTATTTCTCACAACAAAACGATGAAGCAGATATTATCTGCCCTATACAGTTGGGACAACATTCATATTCTACAGATGAGTGTAAGTAGCTTGCTCCAGATGTCTGGGGCAGTGAGTGGCACAGCGAGGGTGTGAGCCTCGGCAGTGCGACACCATCGTGCATGGCTGTGGCCATCCCACAGTGCTATATTGCCTCTCATAGTACAGAATGCATTCGTTCTGGTTACTTGTACTGTCAAGAGATTTCAGTATCAAAATTGGATGTAATTTATATACCTTAAAACTTACCCATTTCAAGTGTATATTTCATGTGTAGTCTTTTCACAGAATTGGGAAGCCATCATTAAAGGCTAATTTTAGAATATTTTCATCGGCCCTGAAAGAAACCCTGTGCTCAGGAGCAGTCAGTTCTTGCCCATGCCCCGCTTGCAGCAGCCTCGAAGATGCTTTCTGTGTATCATTTGCCTATTTGAGATATTTAACATAAACGGGATCATAGAATATGTGATCTTTTTTGGCTTTGGATTTCACTTAGCATGTTTTTAAGATTCATCCATGTTGTAACATGCAGTGTTATTCCTTTTCATGGCCAAATAATGTTTCATTGTGTGGACGTACCATATTTATTTATCCATTTATCAGTTGATGAACATACTGGTGTCTTCCACTTTTTGTCTTTTATGAAGAATGCTGCTGTGAACATTTGTGGACGAATTCTTGTGTGGATGTATGTTTTTGTTTGCCTTGGGGATAAACTTAGGACTGGAGTTGCTGGATCATTTGGTAACTCTACGTTAATACTTCAAGGAACTATCAAACTGCTTTCCAGAGTGGCTGTTCCATGATCATTTCATTAGAGGTTCTTTTTATTATATTTAATTTAGACCAGCTTTGTTGAATTATTCAAATAGAGAATAACAGTAATGTTGACAAAACAAATAATGTACATTTGGATATTCTTTAGTCCTCTTCCTACCAAGTTCTTCGTGTGTGTGTGTAAAATGTTAAAAAGAATAATGTTCAAAACCTATGTAAAAAACATATATTCTAGGTTATCAGCCTTCATACTTAGTCCATATTGAGGATTAAAAATGGTGAGTTATAAGAATGGCATAAAGAAGGGAGTCTCTTAGGCATACATCAACATTTGTGTGTTTTAATTACAGATTCAGTTTTCAGATAATTAAAATCTTAGGCATTGTGCAGGGAGATTTGTTACAGCATTTTGAGGTTGGCTTCCCGGCGGGGGCGGAGGAGTGGACCTGTGGGGGTGGAGCCTCAGAGCCTTCCAGGTTGTCGTTAGTCCTGACCGTCCTGATGCCGAGTCTGTCCTCCTGTTTGAGCTCTGAATCAAGTGTGCTGCTGTCTTGTTCCAGTTAGGACCTCCGCTGGTTCAGATACGGAGTTCAGTGAGAACAGGCCTGGTAGTGTTGTGGGATTAAATAAAACAAGTTCCTCGAAAACAAAGCCACACAGCATTTGTCTTTCTCCTTTCCGGCATCCATAATAAGCATTCTTGATCGTCTCAGTGCATAAATATTCCTGAAGCCAGAGGATGCCACCTGAAATTGAACGTTCGTGTGCAGTTCTCCCTGGTGTTTGGCAAAACGTTAACTGAGCTTGTGGGGCGCTCACATTTTTCCCGGTGGTTGCTTTGTACCCTGATGCATTTCCGCACGTGCAGATCATGGCATTGTTTCATTCAGGCTTTGTGTTTCTTTTTGCTTTCAGACTGACAGGCCAACTGTTATAGAGTATGATGACCACGAGTATATCTTTGAAGGATTTTCTATGTTCGCACATGCCCCCCTGACCAATGTAAGTATGTGCTCATTGGCTGGCTCTCTGTCCCTGTACCCCTTCCTTCCCTGCCTTCCCTCAAAATAAACTTCTGTTCATCTGACTTCTAAGTAACATTTACTTTGTGTCCCTCTGCGTGAGCTGCAGGAAGTCTGTGGCAGTGTGTGTCAGGTGGGAGTGTGACGTGTGCTAATGAGTCACAGGTTTGGTCCACATTAAACGGTGCAAGTAAACGCATCAGAGTAACCTTTGAGAGTGTGAAGGATTGAAAAGGAGCATAAACTGTGGAGTAACGTGTCAAAGCTATTTTGGGTTGGGTGTCCTTCAAAAGAAAGTTGGAAAGTTTTAAGGAGAAGCTACTCCTTCATCTCTGAGCAACAGGAAAAGAAGTAGAGCTGGTTTAGGACAGCAGGAGCCTGAATTAATTTCATACAGTTTCCTGCTTTTGAATCCCAGGAATATGTCTCCTTTCAGAGACTTTGTCTGACATCCAGATCTCTGATATCTTTATACAGGTATTAAGGCTGCTTGGTTAGCAATCGGTTCAAATGGAAGTTCTATATCTATGAGTCAGAATCTTGGACTCAGAGCTGGCAGTCTTGGGAATTGTCTTACTTATTCCGTACTCCAGTTGGGCATCGAGTGAATTTGCTGGCGGCTCAGGAAGAGAATGCAGCAGTACACTTTACCCAGTCTAGACATCATTATAAAACCTGATGAATTATAGCTGTGGAGTATCCACATCGAAATAGCGTGTTTTTAATCCTTTCTGGTTTGGTTACAGTAAATTACACATGCAGTTTGAGAAGTTATTTTAGTTCTGTTTACTTACAACTTGAAGTTCTGTTCCTTTGCAGAGTAAAGATCCAGGTCTTTGCCAAACCTTATTTCTTTTTCGCATTGTTTTTTTCTTCAGCAGTGGCCGTGATTCCACAGTGGCGAGACTAGTTTAAAACAGATTGTTTTCTTAATGAGATTGTTTTTATCCCACAGTGTATTTTATCCTAGACAGTATCCTTTGAGAAGATGTGACTTCATAAATGTAAAAATAAAACCATTCCATAACACATACCACACTTACCTGCAGGGTGGACCATAGTGGAGCAAGGGGTATGATATCGGACCATTTTCTTGAGGTCTCATTGAAACATAACATTGTATTAGTTTCAGGTCACAACGTAATGATTAGGTGTTTGTTGTGAAATGATCACAGCAGTAAGTCCAGTTAACATTTGTCACTTTGCATAGTTACAGAATTTTATGTAGCACTGTTTTTTTTTCTTTTTTAAAAAATATTTTATTTATTTATTTTTAGAGAGAAGGGAAGGGAGGGAAAGAAACATTAATGTGTGGTTGCCTGTTGCATGCCCCCAATGGGGACCTGGCCCGAAACCCAGGCATGTGCCCTGACGGGGAATCGAACCAGCGACCCTCAATCCACTGAGCTATACAGCAACCAGGGTGGACTAATTTTAAACAAACTATATGAAAAGGCACTAGGAGATTTTTGAATTTTGTGGGTTTTGTTGTCTTTATTTAATGTCTCAGTTAGGCACTCAGACCCTTTGTTATGCCAAATGGAGCCCTAGAGTAGGAAAGGCTTTTAGAAGTCCTTCAGTCTGACTTCTCCCTAAAGCATTTCTCTCTTTTCTCCCCACTCAGAGGATTTACAGCTACAAATAATTTAGTTACCATGAACATGTTTAAAAATATCTGTTGTCTGATTTCTTTAATGCCCTAGAAGCAGTCCAGATCTTATGTGAACTTTTAGGGTCACCTTATTCAAAGCACAAAAGCAGTTTGGCTTCAGAGAGACCAAGGTTTTACACATTTGTGCATTCCACCCACTGTCAGTGTGATTTGACTTTTCAGTTTTTATAAGCCTTGATTTCTCTTAGAAGTACTAGTTTTAGCAATAGGCTTTTGTAAAAAAAACATTAGGTGACATGTGAAAAGTGTTTGTCATACAGAGCTTGGCACACAGTAAAGACTGCACTTCTCATTTCAGGAAGGATGTCAGACAGACCTGGATTTGCATCTTTCTTCTAATTCTTTGTTTTTTTTTTAAAAAGAAACCCTAATTCTTAATATTTATGTGACCTTGGACAAGTGATCCTTTGAGTGTTATTTCAATAAAATCCCTCAGCTTTGGCACTGAGAGGCCATTAATGCTAAATTAATTGCACTTGTTACTGTTATTATAAGATAAAATGTAGGACTGAAAAATTCCTGGCTTCAGCATATATTTTATATAAAAATATTCAAGTTTTCCAAACTTGAGAACTTAACTCTGTAATGAGAAGATAAGCCCCATCATTTATGTTAGAGATGTTGATAAAATAAATCGAGTTTTAAGCTGAGTGTTACACAGTTCATAGGGATTAGATCCATCAAAGGCCTCTTGAATTGGAAATAGCCTCCCAAGAAAAGGAATTATTAAATCACTTTACTGATCTGATTCATTTTCTAGCTAGAGAGAGCACATCAGCAAGAACGGCATGCAAATGATTGTGACGTTAGAATCTCCACCAAATCTAGTTCTGACAAATTCTCTTGAGGTCTGCTTGAACTGGAGTGGGTTGAAGCCTTGCCGGCTAAGTACAGAGCGTTGTGGGGGAATGTAATCCTTTTATGTGGCACACGTGCTATTACTTATAACACCTGCTAGTACTAAGGTCTTTGATAACATAACTAAAATTATAAAGATACACGTATTACATGTGTGATACTTTATCCCGTCCTCAGAAAAAGCCCCGTGATCATTTCCCTCCCGCCTTTATTGGCTTTCCATCTCCACTGGCCTCCCTGCCCAGGCTTTGGTCACTTAGTGCCTGGAAGTGGTAGAGTTAGAATGCAGAAGTTTCGGGAGGGCTTTTTGCTCGGTATGATGACAAAGGAGTTAGTATCAGTCAGTATCCGAAGATGTGTTAAGACATGATGGTAGGTATTTCTATTATTTGATTAGCTAGTGAAGCTTCCAATCAACCGAGCTCCCGATATGTAGGAAGATGACAGGTTCTCTCTGCATCTTAGAGGGAGATGGAAGTTTGAATGGAAGAGGAGATGCTGCCTTTCCGGTGTGTGTGTCTGAGGAGGGCCGTAGTGGCGTGGATGAGAGTTCAGAAGAAATAAAGCGTATATAAGGGGAGAGGTCAGAGAATCCCCAAAAATGATTTTAGTTGAAATGGTATGGGGAAAGGGTCGCACTTGTATGTATCACCCATGAGAGCTGCTTTTGCACATGGTAGAGGGAGTCAAGTTTCCACTTTGCTCTGTCTCTGCCTGACTCCTTAGTCTTCCCATGGGCTCTGGACTTTTTACTGGACTTTTCTGTTCCCCACCAAAGTGATATTCATATCTGTCACGTATGGCTCTGTGCTTCACACTCAAACTCACATTGCCTGTTGGGCACACTCACCTGAATATCCCCTCAGGCACCTCGTTCTGCACCTGTGCGAAACCGAACTCATCATTGTTCCCACATGCTGAGTTTGCGTACTTGGGGATACCCTGTAAATTTCTTTGTATTAATGTCATTGTGATGTGTCTGTCTGGTCACTTAGGCCGAAAACCTAGGAATTTTCCCCTATTCTTTCTTCTCTTTCGCTTCCATAGCAGATCAATCACTGTGTATTTCAGTAACATCTCTTATGTTTAAAAAATTTCCCCTCCTTCCCAGCCTTCTCTTCATTTGGCTCCTGGACTGTTTCATTAGCTCCTAGTCTGATCTTCCGGTTTCCTGCCTTGTACCACTCGAAACCATCCCCACACTGTTTGCATAGCAACCCATCCAGCATGTCAACTGTGAGAGCCTCTCACTTGAGTGCTTGAGTGACTTCTCGTTGCCACAGGATAAGCCCTGGATCCTGAACATTGCTTATAAAATTTGCATAATATAGTTCTTACTGTCCTGTCGGGAATCACCTTGCTTCTCTCTCTCTGTATGCACCTTTCTCCTGAACAGCTAAATCACTTGTAATTCTCCTAGCTCCCTTTTGTCTATCCTGCTAGAAACTAAATATCTGCCCTTCCCCAACCTAATTTTTCTGGATGACCTAGAAAATCACTCCTCATCTTTGAAAACTCAACTCAAATGTTACCTCCTTTGGTTCTTTCAAACTTTATACTCTCTGTCTGCGTATTTGTTTTTTAATTGTACTTAGAAGTTGCATTGCATCACATTCTGTTGCTACTTTCTTACAAGCCTTTCTTCCTCCTTTAGATCCTTACTTTCTAAAAAAGGTGGGAGCTGTGACTTATATTAGAGTAACTATGAACCTAACGTTGTTGTGAACAAAGAGTAGGTATTTAAAAAATATGCGCAATGCCCACAGTTGTAGCTCTCGAATCATTTTTAAATACAGAAATAAAAAGAACTTAAAGATGATTGTGGCCTTAGCATGTTGCTTCAGTTGATTTGAAGTTCATACCACAAGAAAGTTGAATGTGGATCTCATTAAAATTAATTATGAATTTTACTCAAATTAGGCATTATCCTTTAAAAAAATGAAAAACACCTAAGAACTAAATTTCATCTCTGAGAAAAAGATTTCCAGTAGATGGCATTATAAGACTATTTTTGTTTTTCTTACCATTCCTTTGACTGGTGGAATTAAAATTTGTTTTTTTCTGATTGCTATGGTTTGTAAAAACGATTACATTTATATAAAATCATCTTATGGACAGATTGAATGGCCAGTAAAGCCTACTTAACACCTCTCCAGGGCTCCTGAGTCTATTATTTTCCCCAGCTAGTCAGCCAAGCTGCTGCAGTAAACTCATACCCCTCTTTCTGCTCCTCCCTTCATTCAAAAATATACTTATGGAAAACCTGTTGTGTCTAGATACCAGGTTAGTGTCTGGTGGTACAATGGTAAAATAGGACGGATTTGGATTTGTTTAACATGACCCTTTCTTCATTTTCCCATGGAGTATTAGAACAGGTCATGTGTGTGTGTGTGTAGATATGTACACACACGTACACACACATATATACACACACACCAGCTACTGGTTGCCCAGCTAGTGGCTTAGACTGGGGTCTAGAGCGAGATTTTTGACTCACCAGCTCCCGGTTACCTTAGGCAAGGTGCCTTGGTTTTCTCCACTGTACAAGGGGGATGGTAGATGTACAACTTCTAGGGATGGTTACATGAGTGACAGTATGCAAAGCATGAGGACAGTGCCTGGCTCCATAAATGCTACCAACGATCATTTTTATTATAGTTCATTGTTACTACGACTGTGGTTGCCTCTGCTCCAGAGCCAGCTAGGCAGCCTGACTTGTGTGCATATCAGTGACTGGAATCCGTGTGAGCTGTCAGCCTGCTATCCCTGATCTGCCCGAAGAGCCAAAGTTCTGAACACTTTAGAAAACCCGAGAAAAAGCAGCCTTTAAGTGTGGTTGTATTAAGTCTTCAGAGGCGATTTGTTTGGTTTTAATGGGTTCTTGTCATGTTTGTGTTGCTCCCACAGTTCATTAAGCACCAACATTGCGCAGGTTTCCTGCAGAGGCCGGGCCGGCTGGGTTCCTGCCGTTACATCCAGCAGCTGTGGCCCAGCTTCGTGGGCAGCACTGTTAGCAGCTTAGCTTAAGCACGGCCTTTTCACTGGGTTGGTGGCCGTCTGGGTCAGGCAGAAGACACGTGGGCTCCGGGAGTCTGCAGCATGGTGTCACGGAACTGAGCCTGTCCTTATCATTGCAGATTCCACTGTGCAAAGTAATTAGATTCAACATAGACTACACGATTCATTTCATCGAAGAGATGATGCCTGAGGTAAGGCGGATTATTTAACAGCTTTGCCCTTTTGTGTATTCCACACTTACGTCTTTAAAGAACTGGACTTGGCCAGCTCTGGCTTTTGGCCCTAGGAATACCCCTAAAGTATTGTGTTCACTGTGGACAGGGTGTGTGAGATACACAGGGTTAAAATTCGGGTCATTTTTCAACTTTGGAACCCTTGTTTTGCATCTACTGATAGTAACTTTACATTCATTTCCAGCCTGTTTTGGATAGGGGACGGATTTTGATTACTGGCAGTTATCAGAGGAAATTAGAACAGTGAAACTGAATCTGATAGCTGTTGGAATAATCTTATTCATTATCACCAATGACAAGATCAATGCTCGGTTCATTTTTCTTCCCATATATTTACATATTTTTCCTAATTGTTTTTCATTGCGGATGCTCAGCAGCAGATTTATCTAAATATATGCGAGAGGTTTAAAATTCCAAAGCAAGATTAATGTGAACCTCAGAATGATTCATTGCCTGATCTTGAATTTACTGATGTCAACAAATCACACTAAGAAATAACAACTAGACAGCAAACAAGCCTGTGCACTTAACCTTGTGTTGGAGTTGGGGTCGATTTCCTGAGCCCCTGGCTCTTCTTGCAAACCTGGTTTAGCAGCGTAGCTCTGCCACGGGCAGCCGAGCGCCGGGGGAATTGATAAGCATGACGCACGTGCTTAGCTTGCCCCTGTTTCATTCAAAGCAAGTCCTGGTAATGCTACCTGTCTTTCAAAAAGAATTAAAGAGAAAGGGCCTCCCCTTCATTCTCCAGCCTGAAAGGGCTTTTCGCTTCCTTTTGATTTTTAAGGTCATAAGCCTTCATTTGCTATTGTAAAGGTTTATGACTCTGGAGTTATCTTACTTGGGGTGATTTATGAACCTGAGCAAAACAAATAGGAGGAAGAATTATGAGACAAATCGTACTTGCATATATATATCATCTGTTAAGCTTGTTTACTGGAGAAATTTTGGTACAAAGTTTTGTAGTTTTTCATAGCCCATTATTTGCCTTCATTAAGAATTTGACCTTTTTTGTCCTGAAAGGCCTCTGTTTATGATCACTTTGTCCCAGTGACTCTGGGTCGTTTTGGGGGATGCCAGCCAGCAGGGCCGGGTGAGGGGACAGACCTCTCAGAGCCTGCAGGGGCAGGTGTGTGTGTGTGTGTGTGTGCGCGCGCGCGCAATTTGAATTAACAAGAAGTCCCCAGGAGATTCTGATTTTATAGTTGGATTAGAAAAATATGACCCAAAGAAGACTTTAATTTTTAAATTTCACCGCCTTTTACTTACCTGTTGGGAAAGACTGAGTTCACGTTTTCTTGGGACCTCCCAATGCCACTGTTGCCTGCTTCGTCTGTGCCTCAAGCCAGTGAGCCGTGGTTTACAGGACAGTGGTCAGACTTCTTAGGGAGTTACACGTCTTAGTAGTCTCAGCAGACACTCTTTAAGACACTTGACCAGAACAAGTTGAACTTTTAGTTAATGTTGAGGTGTATATTCGCAATTCTGTAGTAATTTAATTTTGGTTTATTTTTCAGAATTTTTGTGTGAAGGGACTTGAACTATTTTCATTATTCCTATTCAGAGATATTTTGGAATTGTACGACTGGAATCTTAAAGGTAAATAATAGGATTTAAAGAAAAATGTAATGCTTCTAGACCGTTGTGCTGTGGAGGGGGCAGGAACACAGTTGACATTTGTATTATTTTTTGAAATACCCAGGGAAAGGTGGGACATGAGTAAGTTCTTAAGGATCATTTTTTAAAACAGTTTGCCAGTGCCTGTTGCCTAAGGTCACCATCGCCCATCACTGAACCGACAGGCACAGAGATAGTATCCGTTTTTATGATAATTACCTTGATTTATGTGCATCTCATTAGTTAATATTTTAAATCCATTGAGCTTTGCTCTAATAAGCTTCCAAGATAACAGTTTATTGAAACGGAACTGTGGTCAGCCCTGGAAACACAGTGCACACACTGTGAGCTGCATGAATTCAAAACTGGGTGCCCGGATGGTGGGTGATCGTTGCCTCTTCCGGAGGTGTGTCTATTCCAGCAGACATTTACTTGTTTTCAAACAGTGTATTGATGAGTGGCTTTTCAAAGCAAGTCTTTAATAGTACTTCTCTCTTCCCCACTCCCCCCCAACAAGTTGTATTTGATGAAAATGGAAAGGAATTAAAACAAGCATATTGTATCATGCAGTAGTTCAGTTATAACAAAAATTTCTGTATTTTTGAATTTCTAAAAGTAGTTTTGCCCATATCCTTGGGGCTTCCATCCTCCTCCTTCTCTGGGTGGCCCCCTCACCCCAGGCTTCGCCTGACGCTTGCGGCTGCTGCCCCAGGACCATTTACCTGTAAGGAAGAGGAGGGGTTTGTAATGCCCCTACTTCTGGTGGGGGGTGTGTGTCACTGTCGTGCGCCTTAGGGAGTAAGTCGCAGGGCTGTTTTCTAAGGCTGTTTTATTTACTTTCCTTCTTTCCCTGTCACCTGTTCACTTTAGGTCCTTTGTTTGAAGACAGCCCTCCCTGCTGCCCACGGTTTCATTTCATGCCACGTTTTGTAAGATTTCTTCCAGGTAAATCTTCTGGCTTGTCTGCGACCCGTTGACATAGTGTGTCTAGAAATAGGCCTGCCCTTCCTTCAATCTTTAGGGACAACTTTCCCGCCACAGACACCGGTGAATTCTCTGCTTCTCGGGTCAGGCCCACAACAATGTAAAATTATGCACTCTGATTATGCCCCTGCACAGTTTATGGTGGCCCCAGAGTATATGAGCAGCGGGAGACTTGATCGATACATTTTGAAATTCCACTTGATAAAGTATCTTGCAAGTGTTAAAATTAATATGAAAAACTGCATATAGCTTAAAAATGCATAGAGTTAATTGGAAAACAATGATTACAGAATTTTATATACAATATGACTATAACTATGCTAAAAATTACCACAGTAATTGTTGTATTAAGGTAGTGGTATTGGACCTGTTTTTATCTGTTTTTTGACATTTACTAAATTTACAGTGGAAAAAAAACTTATTTTCTCACTAAATGAAAAAATAGAAGTAACTGTATGACATGTTTTTAAGCGATATTTGAACTGTTTTTAAATGTTTTTTGAGAGTGTAGCTGTGAGGTATGGCATTATATTTAGTGTTCCTAAAATAGTTGGGTTTGGAGTGAAATCTTTGGTGTCGTTTTGTTTGCAAGTCTTTGCTGCGCTGAATGAATTCATCCCTAGGCTCCCGTTCTGAGTTCTCATTCACCGCTGTTGCTGGTGGTGCCCTTCTGCACTGCCAGCCTCTCATGCTCTCAGTTGCTTTGCTTTTACTTGAATCTTCCCTTTTCTCCCTGTGTAGTCGCCTTTCTTTGCTTTCTTGCTTCGGTCCTGTGCTCTGACTCCTGTCTCTCAGCCCTGGCGGGCCCAGTGCCTTCTGCTAACCACCACCCTCCACGGAAATGTCAGTTCAGCCGCTCGCCCGCCTTTTCGTCTCCCGTATGTGGGCCACTCGTAGATGCCAGAGCAAAAACTTGGCTGCTGCGATAAATCTGTGATCTATAATTTCAGCTGTTGAGCTTTGCTGCGTGTGAGCTTTCTTCCCATCTCTGCGTATCAGCAGTTTCAGAAACTCTGTATGCTCATGCTCCCCTCCTCATGCTTGCTGCCCCCCACCCCCAGCAGCAGGAAGCCCACCTCCTTCAGGCCTTAGAACTCACCTTAGAGCCTATCAGATTCAGATCCACTCACAGCCATCTTCACTGGGGTGCTCCAGCCCCACTGACCCCATCCCCACCCTGTTGCTGCTGCTGCTGCTGCTGCTGTCAAAGCCAGCCTCCAAAAGACCACATCCAGGGACATGCTTCAGTTTTAGCCTAACGTGATACCGGGCCTTGACCTGGTCTGCCAGCTGAGCTCCCCTTACTTTCCTCCTAGCTCTAATGCATCCCTTTGTGGCTTTTGTTTCTTGTCTATTCAGTCTGGCTTACATTTTTCTCAGGATTTTGCCCTTCCTTCAATCCAGGCACTCAGTCACAAAGACTTATTTTTATTTTTGAATAGTGTTACTCACATTTTTAGCATTATTGTTAATGTTTATTTTGTTTGGCATTTATTCAAAAGCTTTTCCCCTTTACACATCTGGTTTTATTTTATTGAGAAGTCCTTTTTTCTTTTCGAGTGAAAGCATTTTATAATGGGGCTGTAGCAGTGAACTTACTGCTCGTGTTAGAATGAGTTTCTTGAAAAGCCTTTTCTTTCAGTATCTATCTGCCTCCAGGCATTTTGTGACCAAGCAAATCTGTAAGAGAAAGTTCTAGAACCATCATAAAGAAAAATCTTATGTCAGATACTTACTTTGTGGGATTTTCACTCTCACAAAATGTTTTTCATACTCTTTAGGGGTGACATGTTGTCATTAAAAAAAAAGGTCTATTGATTTATTTTTCAAACATGATATACTTGGAAAATATACATACTAAAGAAACTTGGAAGATTTCCGTATGGCTACCCAGTTGACCGAGCACCATTTATGGGAATGAGTATGGTTTTTTTTCACAGAATTGAAGTGATATCTCTGCCCTCACTTGGGTTGACATGGGGTGTGTGTGCGTGCACATGTATGTGACAAACAGTGCAGAGGCATGTAGAGTAAAAAGTGAACACCCTTTCTGGGTGTGTGAAAATGAGTAGGTGCTCTAAGAGGTCTGGTTTGTGTTTGTTGTAGCCTGAATAGGAAGAGTTAATGCTTTTGTCTTTCAGGGGGCTGATTACTACTCAGTGTGTTACATAACTTGTGTTTGTAAAGCGGCATCCCCTCTATAAATACATTGCCGCATTCTTTCAAACCTACCTAGAATTCCACAGTATGAATAGACATTAATTTTTTGATGATTCCTCTAGTGAAGAATATTTTGGGAATCTCCGTTTTTGCCCATTATAAAAATACTTCAGGAAGAGTCTTGTGCATCTGTTCTTTGGCATTTATGTCATCGTTTCTCTAAGGTGGAGTCCCAGACGTGAAATTGTTTGTTACAACAATATGCACATTTTAAATTTGGAAAGATGCTGGCCAAGTCCCCTCTAAAAAGGCCATCACTTGTAGTTATAACCAGTGTTTTAACAGTACACATTCTCTGCGCATCTGCCAGCACTGAGTGTTACCTGTCCTCTGTAGTTTCACCTAATAGGCAGAAGGAGGTCTCACTGTCAGCGCTGGTGGCCCACTCGCACGCCCCTGAGAGTGCGCAGCTGGCCTGTGTTTCAGGGGTCTGTTCATGGTCCTCCACTCTCACCCGCTTTTCATCGATACCGGTTTATCATCTCTGGTTGGAAGTCTGTCAAGCATCACACTTTCTTCCGTTCTCCAGTCTACTTGTTCTCAAGCTACCTGTCTCTGTTGCTTTCTGCAGATTTATTCAAAATTAAGCTTATGGTTTAAGCCAAGTATTACTCAATGAAGGTCAGTTTGCTCAAAGTGAAACCATAGAACAACCAGTTTATTGAGATTTTAAGGATGTTTTCAGTTTTCTCCCCTATCCCTGCATCTCCCTTTGGTAGTCAGAGAGTTGACATGAACTCCCCTGGAGCCAGCCTAAAGTTTGTTTTGGCTGGGGCTGGGGCTGGGGCTGGGGCATGGTGTGGTTCCAGCTGGGAAGGCTGCGTCCACGGGAGCGCCTGCTCATTGCTTGTGCCATTGCTGTAGTGAAGCTTTGGGATCCGGAATCGGTTTTGCAGATCGGTTGTTGGGAGTGGCCCCGTTCTGGAGAAGCAGTCCGTAGTGTGGCTGACGGGGTGAGAGCGAGGGAGAGCATCCCAGAACTCCCAGGGAGGCAAGTGTGGCTTGAAAAAAAACCATTAATGGTGATGGCATCATAATACGACTTTATATTTGGAAAGTTTAGAAAATACCTGTTGCTAATACAAATTTTCAAACACGAAGATTATGTAAAGGCATCTTACCAAAGAGGACACAGGAGACGGAGTAATGCAGTCACTCGGTTAGTCTCAGTGTAGGGGAGAGGAAGGCATGTTTGTATGTCTGAAAACTGAGTGGTAGACTGCTGAGAAATACTTGTGTAACCAGCCTCATTCTTAACACAAATTCCCTAACAAATTGCCCTCCCTGCAAATAACCATATAAATAATCCAGCAATATAAATGGAGAGAACTGGGTCTCTAAGAAACAGTTTATAAAGCCTGTCAGTTCGTTAATGACTGTCCAGACTCATTCCCTGAAACACAAACTCCAGTTCTTCCCGAATAATGAGCCGCTGTCGTGGGCCCAGCCCCAGAGCTGGCGCAGTTCCTGCTAACCTCAGCTTGCCCGCTTTGGTTTCTCATTTATATCATGTCCTATTTATCTCCGCCAACGAGATAAAAATTACTTCTTAGCCCTCGGTGACATAGTTCCATAAATCCCCAACATAAACATGTAGCAAAGCAGACAAACCAAAAGAGCCAATTCATTAACATTAGTAAATTCATGGCCGTCTGTGAGCGAGCAGCCCTGTTATTTATCTGCTTCAGAAAGTCATTCCACAAGTATTTATGAGTGTCTTCTTGCTGGGCTGGGTATGCGGACGCAGCCCGTGCAGGGCTCTGGCAGGGCTCTCTGGTCTTGTCTCCGTTTCCTTGGATTTCCGTAAGGATGGCACCCCATTATTGAGCCAGAGGCAGTGCCTCGGTCCACTTCCTTAGGTTGTCTGCCCTGGGTTTCTACTTTTTCACAGTGCTAAATATCTACCTTTTCAGGTTTTAGGTGCTGTTTTAAATATTTAGCGGATTTTAACATGGCTTTACACTTCCTCCTTCAGCATTACCAACTTTGCACCTGATGTGTGTGTTTATTTAAAGTTTTCCAGTCTCTGTGCTGCTGCAGAGGTCCTTCCTCGTCGGCAGCTTCGCACCCAGGCTCCGTGGAAGCGTTCCTGCAGGCGTTGTTGGCCTGCTTTCCTTATCTTGCGAGTGTTCTCCTGAATTGGGCAGTACTCGGCTTTGTAGGCTGAAGTGTTTTCTTCTTCTGGCAACTCTTTTGGTTTTTTAGTCTTTTTGCTTTAAATTCAGTGTCCCTAGTGTACTTCACTTTTATTTGAAGTGCCATGAAGTCAGTCATTTTTAACTGCTTGTGGCGAGAATCGAATGCTATTTTTTGTGTACTTCGAGTTGCATTTATTTGCTCCATCCACCGTGTACCAACCAACTGCTCCAAGTACAATCTCAAAACTTTTTTCTGATCCTTGTAGGAAAACAACTCTCTGCTCCTTCTTATGGTACCCTGGACTCCTGCCGTACCCTTAGTGGTCCAAAGTACTCTTTAGGAATCTTACCAAATACGAGATTATGAGCCGAATACTGTTTTACTTCTCCTTTTCTTGGTGGTTCCTAGTGAATCTACTCAAGGTTCTCTAGGTTTCCCTTAGCCCTGCTGTTCTGAATGTATACTCACGCAGTGCACGTCAGCATATTCTGGCTGTGGAGTTCTCTCGTTCACTTGCTCACCTCAGGGCCCCTGGAAGCAGAGATGACTGTGGGCCCACACTGACAATAGGTACTGTGACATACAGGCACTAGGGTTTGCTGGGCCCCTTTGCAAAGAGGGGGACCTCGCTGAGGAAGACATGTCACATGGAGGCATATTGAAATGTCTTGAGACAAACTCCGATATATAAATAGCTCGTTAATCATGGAAGTTTGTTAATCAAGGTGATTCCTGGGTGCAAGGCAGATGTTTTGTAATCAGGCATAAAACATTTCACTGCTGTGAACAATAATCTGAGCCAGTAGGAAGAATAGGTCCTCGCGTGAGTTTATTGTATTTTGCATTTTAGTGACTTCTTGGTTAAGAGAACTGTTTTCAGAATGTTTTCTGCAAAGATTCCTCTAGGAATTGTGATTAATCATCATTACTCTATGTGCTTCATGAGGGCCTAGACTTAGGCTTTGCTAGTATTTT
The DNA here is from genome assembly GCA_007922815.1 of Macrotus californicus. Lineage (NCBI taxonomy): Eukaryota > Metazoa > Chordata > Mammalia > Chiroptera > Phyllostomidae > Macrotus > Macrotus californicus. Next base: position 93,908 of record VMDR010001299.1, on the reverse strand, counting down.
TTTCCCCACGACTGTTGTATGGTCCACGCATGGTGGTCCATTACGTTGGAAACACGCTCCCCTCTGAGAATGGAATCCAGAGTTCCTGATGTGCTCTGTGAAGCTTTGCATGAACGGACCGTCTTGCTGCCTCCCTCACACTCTCCTCATTTCACTCCATCCACACTGGCCTCTGTGTTTTCTGGAACACATGAGTCTCTCTCCACCTGTGGACTTGTGCTGTGAACTCAGACAGTCTTCTCCCAGGTTGCTGCACGGTGGGCTCCTCTGCTTCTTCAGTCTTTGCTCACATGGCACCTCATCACAGACACCTTTCTTGACCACCCCTTACACACAGCTGCGGGACCTGGCCCACTTTGGCCCTCCTTCATGGCCCTCATCGTGACCTGATCTGTTATGTAGTTGTGTATTCTCTCTCTCTCTCCCCTGGAGTACAAGGGGCTATGCCTGTTCAGATTGCCACTGTGTTTCTGGCATCTAGAAGAGTGCCTACTGTGTAGTAGGGGCTCAGCAAATATTTGCTGAATGAGTAAACAGGTATTCTGATGAATGAATCAACGCATGCCTACATATACAGTAGCTCTGTAGCAGCAATGCCATGTAGATTCAAGAGTAGCATCCAAGATTAAAAAATAGAACAGAAGGAAATCTTGATCTTTACTCTCTTCCTTCTTTCATGCGTAGGCCTTCCCAAGTTCTTAGCCCGTAGCAACTTGTATTAAAGTCTTCTACCCTTTTCCATTTTCTGGTACTCCAGATTCCTTGGCTGCCACTAACCCTCCAGCACAAATGGGACACTCTCATTCCTGCCCACCCATGCCCACCATCTTGGTTCCCTCATTTCTGGTGAAGCGTTTTTCCCTATACTGCTGTTCCCAGCATGTGTCATCATCTGGAAAGGACATTGTCCTCTAAACCTTCAGGGCTGTTGTCTTCCCTCTGGGTGGGCCTGAGCAGAGAAAGGGGGTGTGAGGTGGCTGCACAAATTGGTCCAAACAGGAGGCAGAGGGCTGTGCACCTGGAATTAATGCCCACATTAAATGAGTCTTTGGTTCATCAAGTACCAGATTAATTGGCTTTTTCCAAGGCACTGTAATTATGTCCTTTGTTGTTTCTATCTTCCGTACTTCATGGTATGTGCTCTGTAAGCCTCAGAACACTTGGTATTTTTGCATGTACTAACTCCATAATCAGCTTCATGATATTAGTACAGGCTCTTCAGTTCTATTCATTATGGCAGGTGCAGCACATTAGCACCAAAAATTTAGACCATAACACGGTAATAGCTTATTGAAAACATCCATAAATATCCCCAAAGCTTAGAATTTCCTTAAGACAATAACATCTCTTCTAAAGAGCTTTCATCTGTTCCCCTAGAAAGAATGATAAAATATTTAAGTTTTGTGTATTACAAACTGTGCTTCTTTAAGCTGGTGGTTTTAAATTTATTTAGGTAGACACCTTTTCTTGTATTCATACCTCACAAAAGGAGCCTTTTATCATTTCTAATGTTACTCTTACTGTTTGAGTAAATGAGACGGTTTATGAGCACCGTTCATCAGCGAAACAAACGGCATTTGGGTTATTTGGCCCCCCTGCTTGAACAGTGTCGACTCTGAATCCCCTTTACAGAAACGCTCTGTCTTCCCTATCATCTTGTTTTTCCCTGCTCGGCGATCGGCCGTTGAGTGAGCAGCCTTACTTTTCGGTCTCTCTCCCCACTCCCCGCCAGACGGAGGGAAGGAAGTGCTGTCCATGCACCAGATTCTGCTGTACCTGCTGCGGTGCAGCAAGGCCCTGGTGCCCGAGGAGGAGATCGCCAACATGCTGCAGTGGGAGGAGCTGGAGTGGCAGAGATACGCGGAGGAGTGCAAGGGCATGATCGTCACCAACGCCGGCACGGTACGCGCTGGGGCTCGCACCTGCAGACGCCAGCCCTCTGTCCAGATTCGTGTTTCAGAAAGTCAGCAGCATTTTCAGAGGCTGTGTGCCCGTTGCTTCTTACCCTTGAGTAATTTTTAAGTATTTAGTAAATGTGGACAGTATTACAATGTAGGCATATTTGGTAGTAAGTTCATCCTAATAAATTTTTTCTGCTCATGATGAAGACTTCTGAAGTTTTTCGATATGTTCAGGTCTGATTTTTCTCTAGGTGTAAAAGTAATATATCTTCACCGTAGAAAATTAGGAAAGTAGAAGAGCAGCCCAAAGAAGGCAATAAAAATGATCCATAATTCCATTCTGCAAAGATGATACTATTCGGTTTTGTGGTCTCTTTAGGATAGATATATTTCAAATTGTTTTGGCATCATACTATTAAGTATTACTGTATTAAATATTAAATATTTAGAACTTTTCCTTCTCATCCTTGTCTAGAAACCACCACAAATATCATTTTCCCAGTCTTAAATTTCTTTAGGAGCGTAGTAAAAAAAAGAAAAAGGCCCCTAAGTTATAAAATTAACTCCTTATTGTTGGGTGCCCAGGTCGCTTCCAGACCTTTGCTATAACAAATACTGGATTGCATTTGTGTATGTGTGTATATATGTATAGCATATATATGTATATGCTTGTATCTTTGAATATTTGCCCATCTGATTCCTTAGGATGAAGTCCTGTAAGTGAAATTAGCAGTGTGAATATGTGCACATTTTAAGGTTTCTGGTACATGCAGCAAATACCTTCCAGAAGGGTTGTGATATTTGCACTCTGACCAGGAGAGCATGCAAGTGCCCATTTTTTCTTATTGGCTATACTCTTTTAACAAAAAAAAACTTTGTCAGTTTGATGAGGAAAATATTATTTAGTTCAGTTTTGTATTTATTTTAGTTTCTAGCAAAAATCGACATTTAAAATGTTTATTGGCCATTTATGCTTTCTTTTGATAATGGTCTATTAATATCCTTTGTCTAATTTTCTTATGTGGTATTTGTCCTTTTGCCCTCTTTTATCCATCTGTTTATTGATCTTTTGCCATAATTATTATATATATTTCTCATTTCTTTTTACTTATTATTTTATTTTAAAATTAGCTTCTAATGTTGTTTAAATAAAGATACAAAAATTAAGAGAGATAATTAAAAGATAACTAGTTTTATCTTATAAAGAAAATGCTGTTTTATAATTAAGATTATTGTTTTCAAAATATGTTATTGTTTCATAAAATAGTTACATATTGGCATCTGACCAGGATAAGGTTTTCCAGAAATGGAGAATTAACATGTTTCCATGTAAAGAAACAATCTAACTACACAAAGCTGTTGTTTTAAAAAGGCTGCCAAATTGTTTAATCGCCACGATCCATAGAAACAAAAACTCTGGACCGACTTTTTGTAACGTGACAGCGACATCTGCACAGACAGAATGTTGCTGTTTGCAAACCCAGCATTCCAGCTTGTGCTGATTATTTTAAACAAATCTCGAAAATGAAAGTGTTTAATACACATGTTTTTAAATATAAAACTTATTTAGAACTACAAGTCCTACTTTTTACTGTTATGTTTTAAGCCACATAAGTCATTGTTAAAGTAACTTTCAAAGAAATACACAAGTCATAGCACCAGGAGGGCATGACTGTGAATTTAATTTTTCTTCTTCAGACGGGCACATAAATTTACATTCTCCTGTCAGGTTTGTAGCTGGGTCAGAAGATGGGTTGAGGTGATGGTAGACATATCTTTTCATCTCGGTAGGTCTGCTTCAAGCGCCCCATGATTTACAGAGGACACTTTGGGAACACTTTTACCCTGGAGCTTCCTTTCATGGCGTGGTTAAAATTTCCTGAAATCCTAGAATCAGTTGGAGAGCTTTTAAAAAATATAACAATGCCATGATTGACACCACCCCATATACTCCAGGGAGGCCCAAGGATCTGTAGTTTAAAAAAAAGATCCCCAGGTGCTTCTCATTCATTCATCGGTTGTTATTGAGCCAATTGCCATGAGGACATTTACTCCATGACTATGACCATCATTCAGCTCATTGCTGAGGGACAGCTCTGTGAGTGGTGCTAGTGAAATGTGTAGGTTGTGTGTGATGCCTGTCCAGGTGCAGTCTCACAGCATGTCCATATAAAAGGGGTCTGTGATGCATCTGTGGGCCAGTCAGTAAAGAAGCCAGACAGGAAAGCCCATCGTGAGGTCTTTAAGGAGTTGAGAAATTGCACGTTATTGGCATGTTTGAGTGTACATGCACGGCATGGGGTATGGCCAGTTTGAAGGTGCTGAGAAGCCAGGTCAGTCAGGATGGAAGGTTTTGTGTTGGAAAGCAATCGGAAATAAATTAGGAAAGGTAAATGGGGATGCCAGGCCTTGGGACACGTCAGTTAATTCTTTTTTAGTACTTACCTAAAAATACGTTTAAAGGAGGCCAGTATCCTGAAGACCCAGTATCATTCAGATGTCTTTCATTATTCTGAGAATAAGGCAGAGTGTGCATGCCTTTCATCTGCTGCAGCACTTGCTTTGGAAGAGCGCCCAATGGTAAGAATATTGGGGAGTTCATTAAGTTTTCAAGCCCTTGTGGTCACATTAAGTACTTGATTGCTGCAGAACTTAAAGGAACTAACCTCCCTCTCCTGGCACTTTGCGTCTGCTAGAGAACGCTTTGGTCGTTGGCAAGAAGGATTTTTATCCTTCTGCAAGGATGGAATGGTAGATGTTGTAGGTGTGCCAAATTCCAGAACTTACTTCATTCCCCTCCCCAACCTGTATGAATTTAGAGATGCTATAGATATTTTAAGTCACCATTTCCTCGATGCCATAGCATGGTGTTTAAAATCATGGAAATGTGAATAATTCACTAGCATTTTTCAGGTGTGTATTTCCTCTTTTAAAAACGAATCCGGCTGCTTTGATGTACAAAATGTCAGAACCAATTCTTAGACCTAGATCATGTGTTGTTACTGTGTGTGAGCATTTATCCAATTTTATATCAGGTTATCTGTGACTGAGATCTTCTCTAGTTATTCATTTTGAGGCCAGAGGCCAACTTTTTAAGATGCTAGTGAAATTTTGATTAAATAGCATTTAAGTATTCTTTAAAAACTTAAATGTAAGTTGTTTTTACACCACTCTGGGTGAGCTTACACAGATTCATTCATTTTGTCACCTACTTGGATTTGTTAGGAGCTCACTGGGGTACGGTTGTAGATTGGGTAACCAGCTGGTCCCACCTGCTGGGGATATGCCCGCTTTTAACATTGCAACCCCTCTGTCCTGGACAGTCCAGGCCACCAGCCAGACTCTAGTTATTGGTCATTGCTGTGCGACAGAATGAAGCTTATTGGCCTCTGTGAGGATCAATTCTACCGCCTTTGGCTCTAAAGCAGCGTATCCAAAGATCCCCCAATCTCCTAGTAAGAATTTACTTTCTTATTAGGGACTGCCCGGAGAGTCCTTAAGCAAGAAGGTTGCTAAAACATCTCTCCATGATTTTACCATCTTTCCACAAACTTAAGTTTTCAGGAAGAAAGGTATTTTACAAATGGTTCCTCATATTGTAGTGACTCAAGAAGGAGTGTGCTGTTCACTTTCTCCTTGACTAGACTTGAAAAAACCCCATGCGACTCTCTGTTAAAATTAAAAATGGCCTACATGGACATAATCATTTGGCCTTTGTGTTACCATACCTTCTAATTTAAAGGTGTGGAATTAAAAGAATACATAAGGTACACAGAGCACTAATGGGAAACGAATTACATAGAGGCGTATCTGTCTGTGTGTGCGTCCGGAGTAGAAGTAAGCTATCAATTTGAAGCATGAAATTAAAGCAGAGTAAGCCAGCACATCTCTTCTCCGTGATGTGGGATCCCTCCCCTGTGCCTTTGGAGAGGTTAAGGAAAAGTTATATCTGACTAGGTGTCCTTTTAAAAGTTTAATTTTTTAAAGGTTTCTATGTGCACTGCAAAAAGGGACAAGATCATTGTTCATTATGCCAAATGGCACAGACTCATTTACAGGGATGACATTATGGTTTTTATAGAGTAAAACTGCTATGATTAAAGGGTTTAAATGACATTTTCCCTTTGGGGATGAGGCTTTCCTAGAAAAAATCCGATTAATTTCTTTCTTGCTTAGGTTAAAGTCAATACTTAAAGACTTCTTCTGGGAATAAATGGCTTTGATTTTTCTCTGTAGAAACCAAGCTCTGTCCGCATCGATCAGCTGGATCGTGAACAGTTCAACCCCGATGTGATCACTTTTCCAATTATCGTTCACTTTGGGATACGCCCTGCACAGTTGAGTTATGCAGGAGACCCACAGTAAGATATTTCTCGGTGTTTGTCTTAGCCAATTTCACCTTCTACTAACAGCTGCATTAGCGGAGGAATACCCTTGAGTAGATGTTTTCCTTTTTGAAGAGTTAATGAGTCATGTTTCCAAATTGCGGTTACCGAATGAAACAAGTTTTGGTAGCTCCTGAAGACTGATTTCTTCTACATGTTTGACTGTAGAAAGTTATTATTCAGTGGATTATCTTTGGCAGTCGTGGTCAACAAAAGTCCTGTATGTTTAATCTTTAAGGAGCGTTTCATTTATTCATCATTATAATGCTTATTATTATTTTTATTTTTCCAGTGCCCTCTAGAGGAAAGTAGCACCATGTGGTTCCTAGCACTGCTGAATTTATGCAGAGTTCTATTTTTTGGAGCATCTTAATAAGAGCTCAAGACCCCATGCAAAGTGAGGGGTTGTGTTGGAAGGAGCAGCCATGACTTCTGACTTTCAGAGTTGATGTTTCTTTCCACATTGGGGTTTTTCTAACTGGCACGTTAGTGTTTTTTGGGGAGAAGATGAGGCTGTGTGGGATTGGAAATAGTACCATTATTTTCTTCAGGACTGTTTGAATTTCCTACCTTGTTAAACAAACATTTTCCTGGCTTAACTTTTTTTTAAAGGATTCGTAGTGGGAGAAAAGGGCATGGGACATTTTCAATTCATAAATACAGTTCTGGCTAATATGTTAGAAGAGGCTAAAGGGCTTTGTTCTTTTCTCCCCCCTTTGGATAAAAGTATGAAGCAGTGACCCAGGCACTGTGTAAGTACTCCCTTCTTTCCTCCGTTCTCTAAGGAATTGTTATCAAAAAGGAAAGACCCAGCTGAGGCCCAGAAAGGAGCCGTTTCAATGACAGAAGCAGTTTCAAGATGACCAAAAAACAAAAATCCTTTGAAAGTGCCTTCTTGTCAGAAAAATGTTAGTAGAATGTGATTAGGCTCTCGTGGACTCAGAAGGCGGGGATGGGAATCGACAGAGGGCCCCATGCTCTCGTCCTCCCCAGGACGCTTGAGCGGTCGGTCTCCTGTAGACTGACCCGGGGTCTCACATGCTCGGCTCCCAGCGTGCGTGTTTGTGTCATGGTATATCCATATTGTGTGCACCATCCGTCTTGTTTCCCCCCGGTGGAAGCGTGGATGCAGCTGTTGTGTAGCCTAGGCACGGGCACAGACGGGGTGTTCTTCGGTTACGTTCCCCAGCCAGAACTGTCAGGGCAGGCAGTTCGGAGACTGACAGTGTCCTTATTAAGCAAGGGGTCTTTCTCAACAAGCATCAGAAAGTACATATTTGAATAAAATATGTTACTTTCCAAGAGATCAAACGAGAAATGGCACATGTTTCTGTTGGTTTTGTATGACTCCCTTGGAATTCTTTCCAGGGAGATTCATCCATACAGTGACACCTCATTTTCAATCCAAATAAGCAATAATCAACTTAGTAACTAGTTCCAGGTGACTCCTGGTCTTCCTGACCTTCAGCGCCCCCAAACCGTATTCTTCCTTAGAATGAAGGTGTGCTGCCATTATAATACAGAAAAATAATGCAATTTGTGATTGAACAGGCCTATTAAAACAACTGGCTTTATTGTGCTTCCGATTTGCCTGCTCTTTGTTTACGATGTCCCTCTGTCCTTTCCCTTAGGTACCAGAAACTCTGGAAGAGCTACGTGAAACTTCGCCACCTCTTAGCAAACAGTCCCAAAGTCAAGCAAACGGACAAGCAGAAGCTGGCACAGAGGGAGGTGGGTATTAAGCCCTGCTTTTCTGTGATCGGTGATGATGCACTTCAGGTTTATTTCAGGACTGCTGTGTGGCGGTGTGCTTTGAGAGTAAGGTAGAAAATACTTTAGAAATGTCCTGTTTTACTCCCTTCCTCACGTTAGTATGCTGACTGATTTTTTTTATCTTATTTGTACCTAAGGAACCATTTATTTCTCCTAAAAAGGATAGTTTCTTTTCCTTTTTATCTCGATAGTTTCTTAATGGATTGCTATTATTGGGAATAAATATATCTTTTATAGAAACTAGAGTTTAAAACTTAGTGGATCAGCTTTTTATCATTAATTAGATTGCACATAATACAGCTTTGGGTCTTACGCAAATTTCTTGGTCTTAAGGCTGTAAAGGATTGTCCTTTATACATCTATCAGTTTAGTCGGGTCAACTTATTTTATAGGGTTTTATGTTCTACATTCCACATTTCTCTATTAATGGGTAGTATTATCCCTGTGTTCCAGGATCACTTATGTTTTAGGTATCATTGTAAGAGTAAATGAATTCGGAATCAGAATAGATTTTGTCTGAATGAGGTTTTATTCTGCTTGGTGGTATAAGAGCAAGGCTTCGAAGCTGGGAAAAATGTTTGAACTCTGGCTTTGTCACTTACTGTGACTTGAGCCAGTCGGCTTCATTGTGAGGGATGGAGGCAGGGCTGAGGGAGGCTGTATCCGCCTTTCGGTGCACCGGGGAAAAAGGCTGTGGTGTGGGCTTCCGAACTTTTCCATTCCACTTTCCTCTGCTCGGTGGCTAAGATGGTGGTGATGACTCCTTTGTTATTATATGTCCCTATGAGATTGTTATTGAATAAGCATACACATTTAAAAATATTTTTATGATTAATTATTTGACAGGTAGTAAAAGGAGAGTCAGTTCCTGATTATGTCTTACAGAAGTTTTGGATTATTGTCTTTATTTAATAAAATGAATCCTGGCCTATTTTCATAATGGGTTGGCAAATTTGAAAACAACTTTTAAAATTATGTGGATTGCAGGTTAATTTACTGATTGCCTTTCTTAGATGTAAATGCCTGACATAAGGCTTGATATAATTATAATTTTTACATGCTGATTTCAAAACCCAAACACGGCACATTGTGGGGCTGTTTGTTTGTTTGTTTTTTTTAAATCAATGAAAGGGCATTTTTAATTTGAACTTGCCAGAATGGTAGATTTAGTTTATATTTTTTCTTATCTAGTTACCCAAGGCTTTGAGTACTCTGGCCTTCATTTCAAGTAAATTATTGTAATTTGGCATGAAGAGGTTTGAATACCTGAATGTAAGAGTGATAGCGAATGAATCTAGCTTATTTTCTAATGCTCAGTGTTTGGCTTAATATTGCTTTATGACCGTCAGGCTGCTCATCATAATGAGTTCCCTTCTAGGAAGCACTCCAGAAAATACGGCAGAAGAATACAATGAGGCGAGAAGTGACGGTGGAGCTAAGTAGCCAAGGTTTCTGGAAAACTGGCATCCGTTCTGATGTCTGTCAGGTAATGATGCTTCTGAGAACACAGTCGTTCCCGTACCTCTCCTTTAACAGTCTTCTGGCCCTGCCATTTTCCTGCTTCGGAGAAGTTGCTGTGGAACATATCACCTTATCGCTAAGTGGGACGCCAAACAAATTGTTTTGTATCATTTGGGTTTTGTTTTTGTTGTTAGTTTTGGTATTGTCTTGTCTGGTTCTGTGGGTATGTGCACCCACATGCACAGTGCACCCCTGCCCAGCTGCCGCCCATGTGGAGGTGCTGGTCACAAGAGGTGTGGTGGCAGCTCAGCAGGCAGACTCCTGAAGGCCAAGTGTACAGACTCTACAGGAACTGTAAAGAGAACCGAAGGCATTAATGAATAGAGGCAGCATACATTTTGTATTTGAGCCAAATGATGGTGTTGTTTTCATTAGATGAACTCTGTAGAGGAACAGGTCGGATGTACATACCCAACTCACTAATAAGTGTTCAGTATTTTTGTTTTCCCTGTGGGTGGAATTTGTGCCAGATCAGAGATCCCCCAAACACAGCATATTCTTTGACTCTTCACTTGTTTTTTCGTTATGATTAATATTGGTTGCACTTCGTGGGAATTACAGTAGAGGTCGGGGTCAGGTAATGTAATCTGCTGTGTTCAGCGTTTTGAAGAATTCTTTCTAGGCTCCCACTTATCTGTTTTGATGGTAGCATACATTGTAATAAGTTCAGACACTCTTAGGTATTCATTTCATCATAATGAGTTTTTAAGAAAAAAATCAATGTTGGCATTTAATTATTATATTGAACAGTGGGATTTAATCCAATAATTAAAGGTATTGCCGTGTAATTCATTTACCATGTGATGTCCAAAGCTAAATAGTTTTGTTTTAAGATGAACTGCTATTGATGCAGCACCGCTAAATAGTTTGAGAATAATCATCTGCAGTGGTAACCAGCTGCAGCCTCCAAGTCTTCAATTATTTTGCCAATTGACCGATTTTTTTTCTCTAAGTACCTTCAGAAGTGAGTATCTTATTCTGTCGATTTTGAGGGCCTCTTGAAGCCATATCACTGGTTTTGCTATTTGCTAGTGTTTCTCTGAATCCAGCATAACATCATCCTAAGGTAGACACCGTAAGAACAATGAGCAGAATGCTAAACAGTCTGCTTAACATCTGGTGACCTCAGTGACAAGTCCAGGTGATTGTTTAAGGAGACCGTAAAATTGTGGAGCATGGAGAACTGGCCTGGACCTTAGTGGCCTTCTAGTGTGGTGATTTTCTAACTGGAGGTTTAGGTTAACTCTGAAGTTTTATTTTATAACAAAACCCTGTGGGGCCCTAATTTGTTTCTTCCTCTGAGCATAATTTTTTTTTAAAGTATTGAGTCCTTTAGTCCCTTTCTCTTGGTGGCACAAGTCGGGGTGCAGAAGGCATGCCCTGTGCCACTGCAGGTTTGTGCTCTTCAGCTGTGTCGCAGACGCCCTTGTCCGGCTCCTCAGCGAGAGTAGAAGCAGCGTGAGGACCCTGTCACCTTCTCCGTATGTATATCACACATTCTGTTTCGAGGTTGATAGGCAGAAGCACCCAGTCACTCTCTTTGACTAACAGATCAGAGAAAATGGATCCCGATTAAAACTCACACAAAGGCGAACACTTCTTGGTCTGATAATAGTCCCTCCCTCCGTAGGACTCCCATTCTTCTAAGACAACTGCTACCTGTTTAGAAGCCATGCTTACTGTCAACCAATTCAGTGCCAATAGGAATTCCCAGTTTGCTGCGTGGTGAGGAAGGAAACTATTCAGTGCAAAACAGCTCAAGTGTGATACAGGCAGCTGTGCAAACAGCATGGCTGTGAGGCAGCCCCAGGGCCAGGCCCCCTCCGCCAGCTCTGCTCTGTTCCTCGATGGTCCCCCGTGCTCCTTGCCACTCTGCTTGGTGCTGCGCTGGTCTGCTCTGCTGTGCTTTGGGCTGCTCAGTTCTGTGCAGTCTGCTCTGGCCTGCACTGGTCTGTTCCACTTTGCTCTGGTGAGACATGTCCGGTGTTTCAGCTCAGCCAGGGAGACTCGGTCTTCACTCTTCCGTGGAAAGGGCAAGTGTGCTCTCAGAGCCGGAGGGTAGCTGGCTTCTGTAGACAGAAATTCCTGCTCCTGGGCCCCGATTAGTCTGTTCTCATGCAAATGAGGGCTCCAAATCCTTGCAGTCTGAGTGGTCTAAACGTCACTGTCCTGATTTGTCAGAGTAGAGCCTTTCTGGTTGGTTGGAGCTGCAGCAGCTCTGATCAGCTGGGGAAAGCCCCAGTCCTGTGGGTTGAAATAGGATTCCAGGAAGTCTTTTATCAGGGCTGGCTCAGGTGGCGGAAGCACATTGCAGGCAGGCAGTTCAGTGTAGACTTCTCCCTGAAGTGCAGCTGCTGTTAGAGGCCCCTGTGTAGAAATGGCTGCGAGGCTCTTCTTTTTTTTTTTTTAAATTTGAGCCCACGTAGCCACCAGGATCCTTTCTTAGTAGGTGTCCTCTTTCTCCGGGTTCGCATTACATTCTCCGATCCTCCTAATGGAATTCTTTTTTAAGATTTCAGTAAAATTATCCTCGCATATAAATGCCTTGATAAAGAGTGTAAATTGCTGACCATGAGTTCATGGACTGAATACAGGAATTGCTTTATGATTTGTTTAAAAAAAAGTCTGCATGTAAATGAATGAAAGTGTGAGGCAGCCAGCTACCTGAGTGGCAGCCAGCTACCTGAGAAGTCGATAAAAGCAGAAGAGAAGGAAATCCGAGCGCAATGGCGGTGATAGGGTGGTGGGGGCAGGGGGCGTGGACTATTAAAGACAACAATAAAACCCTAAAGCCCATGTGCTTTGGTGAAATAGTTCCTTAAGCACCACAATCAGATCATCCTGGAGTCATTCTCCAGCCCTCAACCTTAGATGAACGGATGAAGTATCAGTTTATTTATCCTGACATATTGAGGATTACTTCAGCATCTGAATATTCTGGGAGTTGTGAAAGTAAGCTGTTACCTGCATCGAGCTTAAAACATCAACATATAGAAATGCCGCCCTAAGAGAGCTGGAGGTGTTACTCATCCACTCATTCACCACGTAGGAGCAGCCCAGTTCAAGTGCAAATGCAAAAGCCTAAAGTAAGGTAAACATGACTTAGGGAGGGGCCAGGGTAAATTTACTTAATTGACTTTTGGCTCAAAGTGAGTATTTTTGCAGTGAATATTTTTATGTTTATTTACTGACATCATTTTAAAATTTATGATTATTTACACTCCTCCTTGTTCCAGCATGGTTGTAAGGCGGTAATTCTTAAATTTGGGAGTAGTTAAACACCACGCCGAAGCAAGCAGCAAACTCCTTGGTGGAAATGATTAAATTTCTTAGTCTTGTCTCTGCCGTGTACTTCAATCTCTGATGCTTCTCCTCACTTAGTTCTCTGTTAGGCTGTCCTCCAGACCCGTCTCCAGTTTTGGTCACACTTTCAGGGAATACGTATTTTTTGGGTTCTTCCGGGCTTAGGGTCTTCAGGAGCCCTGCTACCCTCCCTGTCTTCTCTCTCACACGACGAGACCCCGTAGGTCTTCGTCCTCACGCACTGTTATTTAGGCGTTCATGGGGATGCTTTGTCATCTAGTTCTACGTATGTATCATTCGTAAGTCTGGTTTGCTCTTCTAGTTGCCCTATTTTGATGGGAGAATTTGAATAGATTTAAAACTACACACTGCTCTTTCCCCACGATCTTCCTGGGGAACTTTTTCAAAATGAAAGCAGTTGCCAGGCATGAGTTAGAGGAGGATAAAAAGATGCTCAGTGATTGCATGCACTTCAACAGCACAGAGATTGATAATTTTAAAAACTCAGCTAGCGATTGTAACAGTCTTGTAGATAATAGTAAGACTCGGTCGTCTGGGATACAAGATGGACATGGGTCATATTTACCATTCCATGGTATTCACGAGAAATAGGCTATTTGGAGCAAGGTTAGAGGAAGTGGTGAAGGGGCTCAAAGCTGTTTCACATGAGTAGATGTTCCAGGAAATAAGACTTAGGTTAGGCAAGAGAAGATGCGGGGACCATGCCCTTTTTAAATTTTTTACTTTGTCTCCAGTGGTAGAACTAGATTCCGAGGCATAAGGAGACAGATTTGGGCTTAATGTCATAATAATTTTCTAATGATCAGAGTACTCTAAAGACAGTGTTATTTTCTTGACAGGCACTGGTTTCTTTCTCACCGAAGGCATTAAACACACACAAGTCGCCAGTTTGAGTTCGTCTTTGGGGAGCTAGTTGCGCTGTGTACCGTCTCTTCGCGGGCTGCACACCTCGAGCTCCGTGCAGTTTAGGTGCCGGTAAAGCCGCGTTGTTTGGCCACACGCTTCTATAGTATTGTCTTGGTTTTTAAAATACAGCACTTACAGAAACAAAGTGGACAGACTGCCAGTACTTCAAATCATAATGCCTTATCTGTGGGAAGCCCTTGAGGTCAGAAAGAGTGTCTCCATCTTTTCTCTCTACAGCTCTTGTAAGCCTTGCACATGGAGCTGCTCAGTATGTATTTATTGAACTGAATGGGAAAGAAGGATGTTCCATTGATTAGAAATTCTGTTTGGGAGAACTAATCTTTCTTTTTAAGTTAATAATACAAGAAACTGATTTCTATAGTTTCAAGCAAACCCATTTGCATGTATTTTTAAACAATGCCAGCTTAAAATACTTCGAAGACTAAAAAGATACAAAGCATATGTCAGTCATTCTGTGGGCTGTGCCCATCCTCCAGCTTCTGATGAACAAGAATGACTCCTTTATTCTCTTGAATTCTAGGGAAACGTTATTAAAGAAAAGAAAAAGATATGCCTTTCATGAAATTATCTCCCAACGAGGAATCTATAGCGAAATGAAAAGTGATTGAAACAAAAATGTCCAAGTTCCATGTTCTTAGATGCCTTAACTGTATTGGTGGTTTTATAAAAGTCATCCTTGAAATGTTAGAGCATCAGGTACGAGAGCTGGAAGAGCCTTTGAAGGTCATCTGGCTGAGACCTTACCTGAAGGAGGGTGATGGACTCCAGGGGGTTGTGAGCACATTAAAATGGCGTACAGCTTTTGCATGTATGTGCGCAGGGGCGTTTTGAGGGGAAAGAGTCATATTCCTTAGATTCTCAAGAGCTTGACCATGACAGAGTTTCAGAATGGATGAGTCCTAAGTCATTCCCTTTTGAATTCAAGACAGACGAGGACAGAACTTCTACTTGCCTGAGGGCTGCTGGGCCTTGCTGTAAGCAGTTTTTTGTATTTGCTTATTTAATCCTTTGAACTGTCCTTGAGAGTAGCTACAGTGATTTTCTCAGTGTTACAGGTGAGGAAGCTGAGGCTGAGAAGTGAAATAACTCGCCCCAAGTCCCAGAGTCCATGGGCGACAGAGCAGGATTCGGACCCGGGCGTTCTGGTCCCTCAACAGCTAAGGCCCGCTGCCCTTTGTAGATGGCTCGCCAGGACCCCCTGCAGCCAGCACACTGTGGACCTGGGACATGGGATTTGTGATGCGAAGATGGTTCTTGTTTGTTGCATTTTTAAAGCTTTTATAGAGTTAAAAATGTTCAATTTTTTTTCTTAGCATGCAATGATGCTGCCCGTGTTGACTCATCATATTCGCTACCACCAATGCCTAATGCATCTAGACAAGTTGATAGGGTACACTTTCCAAGATCGCTGTCTGTTGCAGGTAAGAATTACTCTCCCGTACATTCAGGGTTACAAGGTGGGAGCAGTTCACTGTGCAGGCTTCAAAGGGAGCACTGAGGTCTCTGTTCTGGGAGATGACGGCGGTGTTCAGAAGCATCTCTCCTTCATTCTGGTTGCCACTTTCAAATCCCTTTTCTCACTTTTTTATTTTGAGGCTGTCCCTAAAGAAATAAACTAAAGCAAATAAACTAAAATTTGCCTGTCAGACCTGAGCCCTTTCTTCCAGTTTTTCCTTCTTTATGACTCTTCAGGTCTTGAGTACTCTAACTTTCCTCTGAAAGATGTGGATTTTTAGATTTATTTTTAGAAGAGGGCTTGCTCCAGGGCTCTGGAAATTTGACACAGGAGGAGATAAGATGGAAAGATCAGGCTTAAAAACCAACTGGAGAGAGGGAGCTCTTTCCTGTTTCATCTGGGGTGGTACAAAGGTGGCGCATCTGTGTTGGGTTTGTAAGACTGAACTTAATTTCATTGAAATTTTAGCTGGCCATGACTCACCCGAGTCATCACTTAAATTTTGGAATGAATCCTGACCATGCCAGGAATTCTTTGTCTAACTGTGGGATTCGGCAGCCCAAATATGGAGATAGAAAAGTTCATCACATGCACATGCGGAAGAAAGGTATGTGGCTTGTACTCTTGGGTCTTGGCCTGGGCTCTCAGTTGCAAAGGAAATCTCCACCAGGCCTGGCTCCCTGGTGACTGTTTCGCCCTCTCATTGTTTAGTGCTTCTTGACCCGCAAATAATAACATTCACTTTGAGCAGAGCGTTGTAATAAGGGTGGATGAATTTTTGGAAAAATTTCTTTCTCCTGTCGAGTGCTTTAAGTGACTAAGTTTGTTAAACTTGTATGCATGCAGATATAAAACTTTAAAAAATCAAATTGGAATGAGCTAGATAATTTTCTTTTCTACATGCCATATCACAACCTAGAGTGCTTCTAACAGCATTTACTTGTGTATTTCTTTCTAAAATAGGAATTAACACCCTAATCAATATTATGTCACGCCTTGGCCAAGATGACCCAACTCCCTCAAGGTAAAGTAGATTTTTTAATAACAGCTTTATTGCGATATAATTCACATATGGTACATTTCACCCATTTAAAGTGTACAGTTCAGTAGTTTTTAGTATGTTCACAATATGGTGGCTGCCACCATGATCACTCCCTAGTTTTAGGCCATTTCGTCACCCTCACCAGAAACCCTGTGCCTGTTAGTAGTCACTCCCCGTTTCCCTGGGCCCCTCAGCCTGCTCAGCCCGGGGCCGCCCCCACTTTCAATCTTCATGAATTTCTCTGTCTCCTGAGGCACAAACTTTGTATCAGCGGCACTGCATTGTGTGCTGTGATCCTTTGTGACTGGATTCTTGTGTGTAGCATAACAGTTTCAGGACTTAGCCGTTGTTAGTATGTATCAGTCCTTCCTTTTCAGTATTCCATGGTGAGGTTACATGCAGCACATTCTATTTAATCACATATCAGTTAGTGGCATTTACATGGTTTCCACTTACCAGTTAATATGAATGGTGTTGCTGTGAATGTTTGTGTTTAGATTTTTGTGTGGATGTGTGTTTTGATTTTTCCTGGTTAAATATCTCGGGTGGAATTGTTGGGTCACACATTCTCTTTACCCTTTTAAGAAACTGCCAGACTCTCTTCCAAAATGGCTATCCCATTTTATACCCCCACAGCAGTGCATCAGCGTTCTGGTTTCTTCCCGTCTTCCCAACTCTTGTTATTACCTGTCCTTTTGAGCCCAGCCATCCTGTTGGCCGGGAACTGTTATGTCATCGTGGTTTTGTGTGGATTTCCCTGATGGCTAATCAGGTTGAACGTCTTTTTCATGTGCTTGTTGGCCATTTGTATTATCTTTTCTGGAGAAATACTTGTTTAGATTTTCCCCTCATTTTTAATTAGGGTTTTTTTATTATTGAGTTATTATAATTTTTATACATTCTAGATACAAGTCCCTCATGAGATACATAATTTCCAAAGTTTTTCTCATTCTGTGGATCATTTTTTCACTCTCTCGAGGATGTCCCTTAAAGCACAAACATCCAGTTTTCTCTTTCTTTTGTTTATCGTGCTTTTGGGGTGTCACGTCTAAAAGTCCTCCCCAAATCTAAAGTCACAGTTGGGATTTTGATAGGGATGGTGTGGAATCTGTAGATCATCAATTTGTGAACAATTACCACCTTAATTTAAATTTTCTGATCCTTGAACATTGGGTGTCTTTATTTATTTGTCTTTTTAAATTTCTTTCAAAAATGTTTTATAGTTTTCAGAATATACATTTTTGTATATCTTTGTATACATTTTGTATATCTTTTGCTAAATTTATTCCTACGTATTTTACTCTTTTTGATGCTGTCACAAGTGGAATTGCTTTCTTAAGTTCATTTTTAGGTTGTTCATTGCGAGTGGATGAGAAGCACAGTTGATTTTTGTTTTGAGCTTGTATCGTGCACCTTTGGTGAGCCCATTCGTTAGCTCTGCTGGGTTTTTCGTGTCTTTCTTAGGACAGTCTATGTGTGTGATCATATCACCTACGAGCAGAGACAATTTACTTTTCCTTTTCAGTCTAGATGACTTTTGTTCCATTTTCTTAACCTCGTTGCCTAGCTAGAGCCTCCAGTATGGCATTAAATAGAAGTGGTGAGAGCAGGTACTTTTTTCTTTTTCCTAACCTCAAGGGGAAAGCATTCAGTCTTTCGTTGTCGAGACTGATACTAGATTTGGGTTTTTCTTAGATGTTCTTTTATTAGGTTGAAGAAGTTCCCTTCTCTTCCTAGTTCGCTTAATGTTTTTTATGATGAAAATGTGTTGAATTTGTCAGATGCTTTTTTTGCATTTATTGAGATGATCATGTGGGTTTTTTTTTTTTCCCATTTCTACTCACATGGTATATTAGTTAATTGATTTTGGGGTATTAAACCAACCTCACTTTCCTGGGGTACATCCTACTTTATCACAGTGTGTAGTCTTCTTTATATGCTGTGAATTCAGTTTGTTAGTGTTGAGTATTCTTGTGTTCATGTTCATAAGAGATATTATTCCATAGTTTTCATTTCCGGTGATGCTTTTGCCTGCTTTCATAGAATAATACTGGCCTTATGTAGTGGGATGGGAAGTTTATATGTTAGCTTTCCTTATCTTATTTCTTGATTTTGAAAGATACTTTCATGTATTAATATGCTTATTTTGGGTGGCCTTAAGCCCCTGCAGAACCTGGGAAGGAAGTGGGCCAGGCCTGTACAAGCTCGTTAACACCCTGGAAAATGGAATGAAAGCAGATGCCTTCTGGCTGAGGAGCTAGGTTTAGATGATCTTTGTCTCCTCTGTCCCAACCGCAATTTTTGGTAGGTAAATTATGTCTTCCGTAGCATTTTCAGGCCTCAAGATTTATGTTTTCTTTTGCTGTATTACAAGCAGATGGCTTACTTACTGTGGCAAAAGGAATGATATCTGAGAAAATGCTCTTTCTGAAGTTCCCATTTTGAAAATGATACCACCAGCAGAGAATAAACAATTTCTTTTGTCCTTTGACTTCTGGCCTTTGGTGCTTGTATCGAGAGTCTCTTGCTGTGTCTCTGATCTTTTTGCAGATAAAGAGTTGACTCAAGTTTCTGTCCAGGAGGAGCCTCCTGGCCCCTGTGGTCAGGTCTGCTGCTGCTCCCAGGTTGCTATCTAGTGTTCCCCAGCTGGGCACAGCCTCGGAGCCAGCTGCACTTCGGAAGCTTCATACAAATGTAATTCAACCGACGCTTATTCAACAGAAACCTCGTTCTTGTGCTTTCTGAGTTGGAGGCAGTTTGTAGGTATTTTAGGTGACCCAAAGGCCAGTGAGACAAAGCTCCACTCACCAGGAGGCCTGACTACCTGGGGTGGGGTATGCGTGCTGTAAACATAAATAACTTCATGTAAGGGAGACTCTGCTAGGTGCTTCAGTGGAGGTCAAGAACAAATATACACACAAGGCTGCTGTGGGGCTAAGGATAGCTCTGGTTGGTGGTTGCTCAGGGTTCACAGGTCAGTTTTATTCTGTACATTTGAATAATTGAGGTCACTTGCAACGATTTGCCCTCTCCTGTTTGTTTCTTAGTTTGCTATCATAAAATGGGACCCAATAGTCTCTGTTCCTTGGAAGTGTTTGCATACCTTTGAAGCAAGCACCATCAAATGGCAAGTGTCAGTGCTGTGTCTGCTCCCAAGCAAGCTTGCTTGGACTTTTCAGACTTTAGAAAGAGAGAGATTGAGCGAGTCAGTTGTTGGGGAAATCTCGTTCTGGCACTGGTGGCAGTGGAAAGGTAGATGAGCCAGATGGGCAGGGAAGAAGGCTGCGAAGAGGGGCTCCCTCTGAAAGCCACGCCTCCTACCCGCCCACCCTGCAGCACAGTCAGTGAGTACCTCTGGCAGTTCCCCTTCACCCTGCAGCCCCTCATCTTGCTGTTTCTGGAGCCTTGAGTCCAGTTCTGAGTGGTAACCTGCTTGGAAGCTTTTTGTGACGTCTTGTCACCTACTGAATAAGTTGGAACCTTCCCACCTGGCAGTCCCAACACCTGTGACTTAGCCCCAGGCTACTTTTCCAGACACATCTTTCCTTTCTTGTGGCTCGCTGCGTACCAGTTAGGTGTGAAGTACTTACTGCGCTGTCAGGTGCACTGTCTCCCTTTCCTGAAGGGCAGCAGTCAGGTACAGCTGCCTGGGGGTGCCCTGTAACCCTGAGACTTCCTGTCCACACCCTGCAGGCCCCTGTTTTATGTGCAAATTCTATTCTCCCATGTATTAGCATCAAGTGGTGGGCTGATTTTTTTACTGTAAGCATTTTGAATGTCTATGGTCTTACTCTTAGTTTTTTCTTTTTAAATTTTCTTTCCTTTTGCAGCCAGTGTCTTTCAAGGAGCAGGGCCTCAGTAAATAAGTATTAAAGGAAAGAATGCCATTCATCATTTTACTTTCATCCGAGGTTATTTACTTGTTGGCCAGCAGTAGGGGAACTGGGGCGTCAGAAAGGGTCCTGGTGTGCCGACCACTGTGGCTCAGCTGGTTGGGCGTCGTCACACAAGCTGCAGGGTTGCCGGATTGGTTCCTGGTCAGGGTACACGTCTGGGTTGCGTGTTCAGTGCACTGGTCGGGGCGCAGGTGGAGGGGCGATGTTTCTGTCCCTCTTGTCTTCCCTTTCCCTAATAATAATAATAATAATAATAATAATAATAATAATAATAATTAATAATTAATAATAAAAAGAAGGGCTGTGGTCAGAGCCAGAGCCATCAGCAGAAGTTTAAATGGCTGGTTAGTATTTTACCTAATCTAATTAGGGATCAGCTAGGATTTACAAAAAGTCACAAAGACTTAAAATTAATAGTTAAAATCCTGTCTACCTATCAAAACTACAAAATAATGAACTTTTATGATGGCACCATTTTAAGCAACTATGCCACCCATAATTTTAAAAAGTGTTACTGCTTAACCACCTAAATCTCAGTTATATTTACTCGTGCAAATTGCAATGAAATGTTACCACAGAAAGGGTCCCTGAAGGATTAGCCACTTGGTAGTATTTAAATAATCTGTGTGTTATCAGAAGACTGGTAATGGGAAAATGAGAGAATCAGGTGGCCTTGGTGTCTTGTTTTGATTGGTAGCATCCTTGCGGGACAGACTGTATAGGAATCTGTTGGGCCAACAGAGAGACACCCGTGGACTATTTATTAATGTCTGTGTGCTTAAGGAAATTGTAATTGCAAAGTGTATGTTAAATCAGTTACACACAAGTATTTTGCATTAAAAACACAGTAACAACATGCATTGAATATATGTGAGTTCCCCTGAGGGGATTTACTGATTTAAATGCTTCAGTTTCAGTCCCAAAGATGCTTACCCTGGGACCCATGGCTCCAGTGGGTCTCAGATCCAGCAGCCCTGTGATCTCCCTCCCCCACCCCTCCAATGGCTAGGGAAATAGAAGTAATAGCGGGGACTCCTGCCCTGGATGGAAGGTTCACCTGAGCCCGAGGCCTCTGCTAGCTCTGCTCCCCAAGTCACTGCCCCGGCTCAGAAGGCGGAGTGAGCAAAGGCTGTCCCTACTCTTCACTCCAGCAGTTGCCCTGGACTGCTCCCAAATCCAAGATGTTCTCCGTGAAATGAATGACATCTTACAGCAATTACTGTTACAGGGAGACTGTTTGTTGTGTTTGGTAAAGTGCTTTGAATTCCTCAGACCAAATGTGCTGTATAAATGTTACAGTTCATCTCGGTTTCGTAATGCCTCTGTTGACTCAGTTCTCAAAAACAAATGGAGCGTTTACTGCTCAGTAAACATCTCATCTTCGAGCTCGCTCGTATTTATAATGGGGGTGATTAAAGAAAGTATAAACAACGGGATAAGGAACAAAAGATTTGCTACTGTTTTAAGGCCTAATACTTGTTTTCTTTATTTCGTTGTTTTTTTTTTTTTAAGTAAACTTTTAGATTATGAAATTCTTCACCATAGCCACAAATTTTTCTTTGTTTTTTTTTTTCCCCACTTCCCATTATTGGCTTGCCAAAATACATTTTTCTTATAAGTAAATACCATAAATTGAAACGAGGGTTCAGAGTCACTTCTTTGGGGCTCACTTCTTTCCAGTTTTTTCCTGTTACATTTATGTTTATCTTAAAATTCCAAAATGTGGAGGACTGGTAGGGTAGAGGAATAAACTTGCTTCTGAGATATGTGAAATAATATAAAATTGAACTCAACATGCCAAGTGGATGCTGTGGTAGCCGAGTCATTTAATTTGCAAATGTTTAAAAATGTCCTACATATACTGAAACTGAAGGGAGGCTGAGTATGGAACTGGACTGGCGTCCATGCAACAGACGGCCACGAAAGATAGTATGTCGCGTTGTCATAAACTAGTGGTGGGTGTGGGGACCGAGGCGTGGTGGACCCGCAGTCCTGAGAGCTCTGGTGGCCCCCCAGCTGACCTGAGGAAGGAGCAGGACTCAGCAGCGGTGGCATGCCAGGGAGAAGGGACTGTGGTGTCTGGTACAGTGCCCGTGTTGGCCAATGTAGGTTCTCAATTTCTGTTGAAAGCCGATAAAAATGGACGGTTGCGATGCACGAGATAAGGAATGTCCTGGGACGTTGAAAGGTGTAGACTTGGTAGTCAGCCCACGCCTCTGTAGAGACCATGCGGGCCCGTGTTGGAGCTACTTTAGGAAGGCCCTGGACTCAGGGAGGCTGCGGCTGCCCAGGCCCTGGCCGGTCCCTTGCCTCCTCCACTTGGGTCCCAGGGGTTCGGTGTGCCCTCTTTTCCTCCCCATTGTTGTCACCATCCTTTGTGGTTTCCTCTCATTGTAAAGCCCCAGGCCCCCTACTTTCTCTTTCCGCAGCTAGCCCTGGAACAAGTACTTGGAGTCTCATTGGATTCTCATTTATGGCTTTAGATAACCAATTAGTTCCCCGCCTACTCGGATCAAATCAGGTTTGTGTCCACCACTTACAGAGACTGCCTATCAGTGGCCTCAGCTATTTTTTCTCATCTTGCTTGTTTCTTTCTTGCAACGTGTTCTTCTTTTTGGCTGGAGGGTCACACTGGCCTCCTTTCCTTCCCGCCTGCCCGGCCAGTCCTTCTCCTTTGCTGGTTTCCCTTCTGTTTGACCTCAGCTGTGACAGCCCCTGGGTTGAATATGTGGGAGCTGGTAGTGTAGCTGCTTCCAATTAGTGACAGGAATTTTAAGGTATTTTGGAGATGCTTAGTAGAAATTAAGAAGCCACCCGCTTTGTCCACAACAATCACCTGTAAGATCTCTCACATTATCAAGGCAGGGATATTTCACTGGCACCCAGTACTTCCCCCCAAAGTCGCCGTTATGTGAACCTAGCGCACCTTTCTACAAACCTTCCTGGTGATTGTTACTAACCTGCACAGCCACTGTAAAAGCCAGAGCCTGGTGTCAAGCATCCAGTTGACATCAGCGGCAAGCATTCAGTCCACCCTCTATGGGCCATGGAAGGACCACAGATGACCTGATTTTTCTGTTGTGACCATCAGTGTTCAGTTCTTCAGTTCTCTTACTAGGACACATTCTCCTTTCTCTTGTCTACCTGGCAGCAGTGTAGAAAGATTCACAACTGTTAGGGTGCTATTGCCTCACTTGAAATCTGATTCCCAGGGAAGGGAGCCCCTTGGTTGGAAAGCTGGGGCCCCCATGGTATGAGGGAACATTCCCTTGCTTTCCCCCTAGGCTAAGACGGCAGTCAGAGTGAGGTGCTTTCATTACTGAAAGAGCTAACCCTCCTGTGTTCGTTCTATGAGGAGAGAGGGAGGGAATGTTAATGCGTGCTATTTTAAGGGATCTTAAAAATTTTCCTATAGGATTAATCACAATGAACGGTTGGAGTTCCTGGGTGATGCTGTTGTTGAATTTCTGACCAGGTAAGGGGGCTTCTCTGCTCTTCCCCATTAATTGCATTTTATAGGTTACATACTTAATACATTGCCTTCTTTGTAATTAGCCAAATAAGCCATTGCAACATCTTGTATTTTGTGCCCGCTGTGCAGCTTAAAGCCACGTGCCTGTGGCTCGGGCCCTGATAACTTACACTCACTGTTGCTGTAACGAGCAAGATTACAAGATGAAAGGCTGGCGTCTCTGTCCTGTCAAGTTTATGTTCAAGTTGCTACAGCCACAAGAGATCAGCTAGCCTGGTCTAGATGCTTCAGAGCTTCTATTCAATTTGTAAAGAAAGGGATGATATTTCAAAATGTCATTTCATTTTCTAGGATTTGTCTTTGATCCCTTTCTCACTCTTCCTGATCTCTAGGGAAGTAAAGCTTACAAGTAATTTTAATGACGAGATTTTGGTGTGTATGTGTGTGCTTTCTCCCCAGAAGGGTTTTAGGATCCTTAATTTGGAAGTCAGGGGAGGAAAGTGTGTTTTGTTTTTTCATACTCACATGCTTTCTCCTTTAAAGGGAGATAACACATGCTTTTCTTGGAACTATCTTGAGCTATTTTTATTCTCTTTGGGTCATTTCTTTTCCCAAAAAGGACATACTGAGCCAAAGCGACTGCTCTCCAAGCCTGCCCTCAGGGGACACAATAGGACTACACAAACTCAGTGGATCTAAAAAACTGGTGTGAGCCCGAGGAGACCCCAGCTGCTGCTGTGGCCCAAACTGGCATTCCTTGTGTTGGGGCCGTCTTCCCTGTTCCCGCACTTTCCTGGTCAGCCCCTCCAGGCTTGTTCTTGCAGCACTGGCTGCCACAGGTGCCACTGTTCCGATTCTGGCCCTGTCTGTCCTCGTGAAGAATATGCCTCCACTGCTGCCCGGCTTGGGGCTTCCCAGGCTCCTCTTCAGGGGCCGTTCAAAGTCCAATCCAAGAAAAGTAGTTGTTTCCAGGCCCAGCTTGTATCAGATAGGTTTGCTCTGAGCAATCTGTGACAGATTGTTCAGACTACAGAGAAACCTTTCAACAGAAATAAATGTGGAAATATGAGTGAATGGTGCCGCTTGAGTTTTGGCACATTCAGCCACACTGTGCTTCCTACTTAACTTTCAGACATTTTTAGTCAGACGCTGCAGTTCAGCTCAGTTCAGCTCAGTTCAGCTGGTACTGCTGCGTAGGTCCTTTGTGCCTGGCCTGTTTCTGTGACTCAGAGCCACCGGCAGAATGCCGGGATGCATATCTACTTATGTGCTTTTTCCGCAGTGTCCACTTGTACTATTTGTTTCCGAGTCTGGAAGAAGGAGGATTGGCCACTTACCGCACTGCCATCGTTCAGAATCAGCACCTGGCCATGCTAGCAAAGGTACGTCCAGCACCTGCTGCACATGGAGTAAACCTGAGGTTCTCTTCTTCAGTCCACACATAGTTTGCATTTGAAGAAGTAACTCTTTAGCTAGTGTGTGTTAAGGGTTTAATATTTTAAAGACCAGGAATGGTTTTTTTTTTTTTTGAGGGATTTTAAGGATTCAGCCTGATTAGTTTGGTTACCTTTGTGAGTTTCCCCAGCAGCTAATGAACTCCATGGTGAGGTAACTTGATAAGAGAAGGAAAAATTTGACAGATGTGCATAAACAGTTATGCGTTTGGGGAAAAGGAACATGAGAGCAGAACCAAAAAATGAATTTTTTTTTGTATTTTCCTTTGTGTAATATTTCTGTATTACATGTTTTTAATTTACTTTAACAAGCAGAATTTAACAAGATTTGAATAAAATACTCCAGGCCATTTGTGTTCATAGGGGATACTTTATAGATCTTTGAGAATCCCCCCAAATTACAAATCTCATTAATTAAGATTTAGGGTTTAAGCTGTCCAGCTAGCCACACTGACTTGGCTGAGTGACTAACAGAACCTTTTATTGAATTTAGATTCATGGAGGGCATATTACTTACATTGTCTCATTTGGTGTTCCTGTCTCTGGCGGTGTCTTATTATAGTAAATCATGACAGACAGAATACAGGCACTTGCCTTGGCCCTTGGGATTCCGGTCCACACCGTCCATTCTCTGAAAGACTGGGGGCCATGGCAAATCGTTGTTCTGTCCTCCAGGCCTCTGCTTTCTCATCTGTACAATGGAGACGGCATCAGCATCTGCCACGCAGAGTAGCTGTGAGAACTGGAGGACATTATCATTTGAGTTAATGATTCGGTTTATAAAGGGCTGGGCACAATGCCTGTCATCACAGTCATCCTCCAAACATGTAAATGAGTTAGAAGGAATTAGCTGCTCTCGTTGCTGCTACCACAGTTCTCACTGTCAGTCATTACACTGTACAGACTTGTGGGTATATTCAACAGCAGGGGGGACTGTGGCTCTTAAATGCCCCAACCCTGATGATCCACTGGAAAAGCTCTTGTGGATTTTCCTTGATTTTTGTCTTAAGTAATTTTTATTGTTTTTTTTTAAATTTTGATAACTCTTGGAATTTGATAGAAATTACTGTGTAAAACCCACTCTGTGACTGATTCCTTAATTTGATCTTGCCAAGGCATTAATTACATTTAGAATGTGGTTAATTTTATCCCATGGTTTTCGTGTTAGCAAGAGTACATCGTTGTGTTTCATGCAGCTGCAGCAGCAGCATCACTGCAGCGGTAGGCTTCAGCTCAGCTTCAGTGGCATTTGAGAATGGAAATAATGACGCTTTAATGCAAAACCATAGGCAACAGATATGCCAGCTTGGGTTTAGCAGCCTCACAACGAATACAGTTCTACAACTCTAGCTAAAACTGCTTCAGTGTTTAGTTGATTAAATTGTCAAGCTGCTTCCTGGTAGTCTGCATAAATGTCCACTGGTAATACATGTTAATAAATAGATTGTCAAACCCCGCCCCCCATTGTTTTCTTTCTAGTTTCAGATATAATGGAATTGCATAATTATTTTCCAAAAAGTTTTAGGGAGTATATTTACAAAGTGCGGGGGATTGCTATAGCGTGGACCAAAGGTGGAGCGTAACACATTGGGTGCTTTAGAAAGCCATGAGTTATGAGGCGGGTGGCAGGTTTCTCCCTTCAGGGGTTTCTGTATGATCTTCCTCCGCACCAACATCCAGCATTCCCACCGCACTCCACACCTGTCTGCTCCAGCAGGAGGCAGTGGTGGTCACGCTCTGCTTCTGTCTAGACCAGTGGCTCCCAACCATCTGGGAGGAGAGAACCTGGTGGAGGGTTGCTGACCCCGTGGAGAGTGTAGGGAAAGCTCTAAGTTCACTCCTTAGACAGATGAACATGTTAACCCATGCACAATTGAACATCACTCTTCTTTTTAAAAGTTTCCCTAATGCCTCCGTGAGAAAAATAAGGACATGGAGCAGGGATTATGAGGCATTAGAAGATTCATAGTGCTCAATGATGGTTGTTTATCATATAAAATATGGCTTGCAGTCTACTCTTAAGCAGGGCTCGGAGATAGCACACAACTGGATTTTCCCAGTGAAGGTGTGAAACAGATGAAGTTTATATGCTGTAATATAAACTCTGGTACTTGGGGATCAGTTTTTAAGAGGTGTTTTCTGCTGTTGCATTTGTGGTAGTCAAAACTCTCATTTGAGTATATTTTATACTTATGAATTCCTAGCAATACAAAATACTGACAGCATGTATGTCTGGTTCTTATTGTCTCTGTCTTTTCCCAGTATAAATGGACATGGATATTTTTAGCATACATCCCGAGATATACAAAATCTGAGTATCTGTTATCTGAGGCTCATATTGTCCTAGATTGCTCATTGACTTGTGTCTTGTTCCATATTACATGGCATGTTATTGCTTAGTAAGTATCTTTTGAATTGAATAACATGGTAATGGAAACAGCTTTAGTGCGTACTTGGGCAATGTTGTATCTCCTTTTATGGAAAGAATTATGATTTCTATTAATTCAGTCTCAGGAGTTTTATTTAAAAAGTACATTCTCTGTCTAGTTCTAGAAGGACTTGAATTGATTTGTATATTATAATACAGTAGGATAAGAAATAAGTAGGTACTGAACTCAAAGTAAAGGGAAAACATGGATGAGACAGCAAAATGAAGCCAGAGGTAAAGTTGGTATACACAGATGTATTCATAAGTGCTACACAATTTCTAGGACTGGGCTGCAAATTTGGCTGTAAACTTTTCTGAGGCCAAATAAAAAAGGAAACATAATTCATGACAAACAATATTCCCAGAGCCCTTAAAATAAATCCATCCTGTTGTTGAGATCTCACTGAGCCTTCAAAAAGCTGAGTGTGGAGAGCTCATGAAGGGGATAAAGTACAAAGATACAGGACCCCCAAATCCTTACCAAATTCAAAAGAAAGGGTTTAGAGATAAAAGGCATTCTGAAGTCTTCTGAGGGCCCCCACTTACTCTCCCACACAAAAATCTGTTCTGTACAGTACCGACATTAACAGCGCTGCAGAATTCTGGAACCTAGCAGGCTAACTTTGGGTTGGGTCTGCATCTCCCGGGACATACTGGGTGAACCCAAGGCTCATGGTCTTCTAGCAAAGTCTCATTCCAGCCTGGGCTACTGCTTGTTCTGAACTTGGAATAGACTTCACAGGAGCCTGAGGGGGAGAGTCAGGGTTTGTCAGGGCTGAGACTTACTAAGGGTTCCTGATGAGTCGCAGAATGAACTTTCTTAATGTGTGTACTGACACAGCTCATTGGTTTCTGACCATAACTCTTTACCCTGAGGAGTTATGGAGTTATTACAGTTAGGGTTTTACCAAATACTTTCTTTTTGTCATTTTGAATTTTCTAGAAACTTGAACTGGATCGATTTATGCTTTATGCCCATGGACCTGACCTTTGTAGAGAATCAGACCTTCGCCATGCAATGGCTAATTGTTTCGAAGCATTAATAGGTAATTTCTTTTTTATAATCTCTTTTCTTGCATGTCTAAAATGTCTGGAGAGCACATAAAATTCAGTGTGGGGACTTGGGACAGGATGACTTGTCCCTAAAGCACGTGACGTCCCTAGTGAAATACCGCTCCTCTAGGGCGGAGTCACGCTTTCTCATCTCTCATTCACGGCACCTGAAGTCGCCAGGTGTCGTGGACATGCTTAGATGTATGCGCTGAATGGAATCGAAGTGAATTAATGTGGAGATGGATTACTTTCCAGATTTGATTCAGAATCGCATCCATAAATAAACATTAACTTGGTTGCTGGCGAGGCCCCGATACTGTTTTTGATCACATTTTAAACAATTTACAAGACTTTTTTGATTTAAACATCTTGAAAACATGGCATGTTTTAGACCGTAGGGCTCGAGTCTATATAGCTGTTATTTATTCTCTTGAAGCAAGACTGACGCAGACACTCTATTTCCTCAGTTTTTTTGCTGTTGGTACAGGGAAGCTATGAAGCATTAATTAGCTGGTGACTGCAAGGGTGCTTTACAATGAAGTGTTACAGTAGATTGACAATTCTTTGATTTTTTTTTTTTTTTTTTAGGTGAATGATTGAGTACATTTTATTTTTCAAAGGCCTTTGTACTTCCTTATCAATTTCACCCTCTTCCTTTGAACGTGAATATAAAAGCTTCCCATTATGGTTTGATGCTGATGACGGTGGCAAGGGAATGTTTAATAATTATCCAGTCTGTTCACAGCTCCATCTTTTTTTCCCACAAATATGTCGCATTCTCAGCGTTTGTCACATGGAATTACTGCTCTCTGCACGCACCATCTTTTTGACAGTTAGGGTTGCAGTTGGCTCCAGAGCCAGGCAGACATGATTTCATTCCCCTTTGCATTGTTTCTCAGCTTTGTGTCTTCCCCAAGTTACTGAATCTCTTTGAGCTTCAGTTTCCTCATCGATGACATGGAGGGCATGTTACTTACCGCCCAGAGTCGTTGCAAGGATATTAACATGCGGTCCTGGCCGCATCCGGTCCCGAGCAAAGGTGCATTTACTCTACCCCGAACCACGACTGTGAGCCTAAGTCCTGTAATTCGTTGTTAACACCCTCTTACTGAGGCCCCCAGGAAGTGAGGATAAGAATGTGAGAATGCTTAGCACAGCCTAGGGCATAAGTGCCCCCAAACCCACCACTCAGAATCTCTTCTAGGACCAAACAGCTCACTCTTTAATGATCTGGAGGTTTTTTTTCTCAGCAGGATGAAAACATGCTGGTCACTCTGGCAAATCTGGTTTTCATACACTGCACTCTTCCAGTTAGGGGCAGACGGAGAGCGAGATTGAGTCTGACACTGATTCACCGTCATTGTTAAAATGAGCAGAGGTGGCCGCAGGTCCCCAAAGACATTGGCTTCCATCCCATTCCGTTCGCTTGGCAGCAGAGTCACTTAGATCCAAGCCCCGTCCTCACTGTCCCTCGTCATCTCCCTGAGATCAGAGACCCAGCCCAGGGTCTGGCCTGCTGCTGCTGGTGCTGCTGTTGTTATCTACAAATACTGGTAGATAGTACCTGTATTTGGGTTACCAGAAGCTCTAGTGATTAAGTGCCTTAATATTTTACATGAAAATGGCCTTTCTGAAGACAGATACAAAAATATGATTTCAAGAACATATGATAACCCTGCTCCAGAGTTATTTGATATGCAATTGAAATGTTACTGTAGTACTTACTGGTTTTGATTAATGGCAAATGTGTGTGCGGTGTTTAATTATTTAAAAATTTTAAATAAGTGTTTCAAATTAAAGGTAAAGTTGGTCCTGATTTTTATTTGCAGAAACTTTCATTGATCTGAACTCAGGTTTTAACTGTGGTCTTAACCATAAACTATAAATACAGGAAATAAAACAACATTTTTGTCCAGTCGGGTATTTGTGCACAGTAAGAGTTATACCCATTCCTTATACGATGGTTCATATTTGTCCTCTTTACTTACAATATTAGATTAGATTTTAGCAAACTGAAGTTTGTATTTCAGTCTTATTTATAATACCAAAAATAGCCAAAAGAGGAAAAACGCTACCTTTAAACGATCGCTTCTGATCTTGTTGGTAAGTTCTGTGAGTGGGTGCTGGCTTGTCTGTTTTTCACTGGGGTGTGATTTTTCTCTGAACATTAATGCAGCCTTCCTCGGGCCACGCTCTTCTTCTCCTGCAGGAGCGGTGTACCTGGAGGGAAGCCTGGAGGAAGCCAAGCAGTTATTTGGACGCTTACTCTTTAACGACCCGGTATTTATCTCGACTCATTTGGTTCTCGGTTACACGTGGTCACAGACGATTTATCTCAGTTAGTCTTTGTGTTTTAAAGAGAGTGTAGGAGAAGCAAGTACACCCAAAATAGCTCCTTTGGCGCTATTGCAGATGGGAGAGGTCTGTGGACATTCACACAAGGAGCTTGTCTCCTACTGTCTTCCCTCCTGGTCACTTGTAAATGGAATGTGAATACAGATAGAGTGGGACTCTGCCTTGTTTTGAAGTATCTTGGAGTTAATTATGATTTTTCTGTTTTATCGTCGTGGGGTACCTACCCCATGCAGGCTTCGTTGAAGCTCTAGCCTTTTGGCTTTTCTGTTTAGGATTTGTTTTTATGTAAATTAAGTAGACTAGATAAATGTATATTTAAGAAAGTCAGTTCATAGGGAGCTTCTGATAGGGTCATGAATAAAGAGTATGGAAGTGGTTTTTTTAAAAAACCAAATTATGGTTTAAGGAAAAATGATAGATTCCGAAAGAGTTTCTGTTGTTACTAAAGTATTAAGGTATGAAATTGCCAGAGCAACCTTTTTAATCCTGCATGTAATAGAGCACACTAGATGCTTTTTGTACCAAAACAAGTCAATTCAACATTTAGAGGGAGAGGCAGCTCTGTGTTCCAAATTGAAATGTCATTATAATTGAATGAAATAGCCCTCATGGAACAATAAAGAACGTGGGATCCAGCGCTTTGTGCTTCTGTGCAGCCTTCAGCCTAAGTGGCTGTCAGACGCTTTTGCTGTATTACTTGGGGTCGCTCAGAAACAAGAGTCAGTCGTTCTGAAATGCGGAACCCGAACGGTATTCATACCTGGGGGTGTGGTTTTTTAAGTCTGTTTTTATAGATATGTGACGATTCTATGTTTGAATTTCCTCCTGACGGGATACTGTCTGCAGATGTCCCTGTCCCCCGTTCTGTCCTGTGCCCGTACACGTGTGTGCGTCTAGATTTATGTCCGCAGCAGATGGCATGTGTTTCAAGTCCTTCTCTCAAATCTGAAAATATCTTTGTTCTTGCCTTTCTCCTTTGTTGGCAATTTCAGCAACCTCTTTGTTTTGTTCCTTCTTGCATCCTCACTGCTGTGCGCCCCTGCACCTTAGCCTTGGCCACTCCCCTGCCTGCTTGCTGCCTCTTTTCCTTCTGTCTGCACTCCCCATCCACCCCGCTCCTGTTCTCCGGAATTAAATGCAGCCTTACACCTTGTGTTCTTAATTGCATCAGTTTTTGTTTAGATTCTTTCCTCTCTTTAAACTGCTTCTCTCCCACTCGCCTACTTAGCAAGTTTATCTTCTATTTCCAGTACCAAGTGCAAGGCTGGCATGTGCAGTGTTTAATAAATACTTGTTAAAGGAATGAAATGAATAAATGACTGAGTGGAAAAGCAGAGTCTGAACATTATCTTACAAATGGCAGAGCTGAGATTCAGCAGTCATTTCCGTGTGCCTTTCATGAAATGAAGCAGGGCTTAGCGATGGACACAGTCTTCCCACTTCAGCGTGTTCCAGTGTGCACGCCCGGACATCCTAACTCATCTGACATCTGCATATTGGTTTACATCCATTAGCTGTAGCGTGTGAGAGACGCTGGCGAGCCTTTGTACTTTTTTTTGAGTAATGGTATTGTGAAAGTCTAATCAGCCCAACACAGCCAGGGACAGACCCGTAAGCCAGCAAAGAATTATTGACTCCACGCAGGCAGGGCAGGTGCTCCCAAGAGGGAAGCGGGTGTTCTTGCAGAGCCTGGGCTGGTGCTGACTGATGCTGACGAGGGCCAGGGATCTCTTCTGGGTTGGTTGCCTTGTCTGAGGCTGTATTGGAAACAGCAAGGGATTAATTTGGGATTGGGCACTGTCAGGAGCTGAGGGCAGTTTAGCAATTGAGTATCGCCAGTGATCTTTATTTAGGGGGTAAGACAAGGTGAAGCCAGTCAGAGGGCAACTCTGGCGGGAAGGCAGTAGCCCCCAAAAGAGGGGCCGTCTGGCGTTTTACAGCTGCTACCTGACCTCGAGGGAACCCGGGTTACCCAGTGACCTGGCAGCTGGCTTTATCTGTGTCGTTCTCCTAGCCCTGAACTGGCTTTTACTCTTTCAGCCGCAGATAGCCTGTGTTGGTTCTGTGTTTTCCGGTTTGTGTTCCCATCGTGGTGTGCCCAGTACATTCAGGGCCACTGTTTCCATTGGATCACCCCAGGGGGCAATGACTGCGAAAACTTTCCTGTTCTCCCACTCCCCATCCATTTTTTGTTTTTACACATCTGTCCCTGTGTCTAGAAACTGGGAAAAGTGTCTTCAGATTGCTGCTAGGCAGGTTCACATAGGTGTTTGATAAGCACTCATCACTTCGCCTCAAAACGCACTTCTTTCTTTTTATGATCTAAACCAGAACCCTTAGGATGTTCTTTACCCGTAAGCCCTTTTCTCCCTCCCTCTGCCAGCGGCACACTCCTGCCGCTGCTGTCCCTCACGCCTCCGGAGCTGGCTCGCCCTGGCCCCTCTGCTGCCGTGCTGCTTGCCTTCCCCATCGCTCGCCTGAGCGTTGAGCTGGTGGCCATTCCCACCACTGCAGTCCCTCACTCCTGCTGCATTTCACGTTGTCTGCTTTTTAATGCACAGATTCGATTGTGGCCTTTCTGGCCTAAAACCTTTGAGTTCTTTGCTGCCTGCCAAAGACTGCACCGCACACCACGTAACGCGGCATTTAACAGTGTTCACAATTCAACTCCCACCGAGTTTTTCTGTCTCCTTATTGCTCCCTCTGTGCCATTGTAGGAATTACCTTTTTTTTTTTAATTAAAAAAAATTGTTTTAAAGAGCAGTTTTATGTTCACAGTAAAACTGAGCGGAAGGCACCACATTTACCGTATAGTCTTTGCCCCCACATGCATAGCCTCCCCCATTTTTCCAAGGTCCCTGACCACAGGGGCACATGTGTTGGAGTCAGTGAATGCTGACCCACACCGTCCCGCAGAACCCGCAGTTCATGTCAGGGTTTGCTCGTGGTGTGGCACCTCCTGTGGACTCGGTCCAATGTGTAAAGACACAGCCCTAAGATCCTCTGTGCTCTGCCAGTTACCGTCCTGTGCCTGTGGACTTTCAGACTTGCTTGTGCATTTATGGGGCCCTGTTTTTAATTCTCTCGCTCTGCTGTTTCCTTAATTCCTCATGTGCTTCTGAATACATCTGAAGAGTCAGCTCTTCTTAAAGCTCTGTCTGACACCCCCAGCCAGCATTTTCCTAGCACTTAGTATATGTCACTGTTGTAGAGCTTATCAGAGTTTATTAAATTGTACTTCCTTGCCTTTGTTCTTCCCCACTAGGCTTCTTTGAGGACAGGGATAGTGCCTATTCATCTTAGTAAGCTAATACATAACAGGTATTCAATAAAAATATGCATGAAAAACGTCCCAAGAGTCAGTGAACACTTTCCATAAGAGCAAACTGAAGGAAGAGGCTTTGGCTAGAAGCTAACACAGGGTAGAACAGTCTAGATCCTTTCCAGGAACTTTTCTCCGACACCGAGGTGCAGCAGGACCTTATGTCCATGTATAGGGCAGATTAAGGAGGTGGACGGGGTTGAAAGAGTCTTCTTGACTCATACATTAGGCCCTTGCACCACGGTGGGTGGCAGCAGACATCAGAGGAGAGGTCACGGTGTTTGTGATGTAAAACGCAGGAGAAAGATGGGTCAGGAAGTCCCTGAGAATTTGAGCCTTGGAGATTGGAGTTGGTGGGAAGAGACAGCCACTCACTGTTAATATCCTCAGGATTAATAGTGGTGTTTTCAGTGCACCAGCACTGGGTTTAGTGCTTGGAGTTACTGCTCATCAAGGCATCAGAAGACACTTCACAGTAGGTACAGCGATTAGCTTTTCTCATGCTCGGGGAGAGGGAGGCCCAGGGAGGGTAAGTGACTGCCACCCCGGAGTCAGGAGCACACCCAGGCTGCCTGACTCCGGAGCCTGTGGTCTTCCCTGACACCATACTCCCTGGTTTAAGGAAAGGTGAAGAGTTATTATTTGGTCACTTCGGGGGGAGGTAAAAGACGCTTGTTAAGGCCCGAAGAGTTAGGGCTTGTGGCTTGAATGAGAGGCCCAAACTGCGGCAGAGATGAGGAAGTCCTCCAGCTGGAGGGCGTAGCTCAGGCAGTGGGAGTGGGCAGGTAATGAGGGGGCCAGGAGAGGGGCTGATCTGGTAGGTGTTCCTGTGGGTGTAGGAGGAAGCAAAAGCATCGAGAGGAAGTCGCAAGAAGGGGCT
This sequence comes from Macrotus californicus, assembly GCA_007922815.1. Classification (NCBI taxonomy): domain Eukaryota; kingdom Metazoa; phylum Chordata; class Mammalia; order Chiroptera; family Phyllostomidae; genus Macrotus; species Macrotus californicus. The sequence continues at coordinate 58,719 of VMDR010001299.1, read as the reverse complement.
GACATTCGGTGTAATTCATGCCACAGAGAATCACGGGGACGGTTACTGAGCTGGTTAAGAGAAGTCCTATAAAATGCCTTAAAGGAACAGCTTGATATTTAAGCACTTTTAAAATATTGGCCAGTAAAGACACCACCTAAGTGTATTTTATTAAGATGCAAGTTATACAGAAGTATCAGGCATTTCATCTCACTTTGTTACTGTGTGTCACAAGTGATAGCGGATTTTCTATGCTTCTCTCTACCCCCACATTTAAAAAAATATTTTTCTGCTTTAAAAAAAACCTCTTGTTTGTTATTTCAAAAACCTAGCATCAGGGCCAGAAAGCAGATTCCGTTGGGGGCTGCCTAGAGTCTAAAACTGAGGGAAAAACACTTTAATCCTCAGGAAGTTCCAATTATAACTGTCTTTAGATTTAACTCAGTGGATAAAATAATGTACTGGGCTTCTCCATAAAATTCACTTCCTCCCATTTTTTAAGTAAACAGTTGTAGTAACTCCCAGTAAAAAGTGTGGGCTTATCGATCTAAGAGTTTAGGGACCAGATACGGGATGTTTTTCACTCCACTTAAAACAGCTCATGATAATGAATGAGTACCTGAAATAAAGGGCATTTGCGATGAGTTTTAATTACAAAAGGCACAGCTGATGCACATTTCCGGGGAACGCCAAACTAAAAAATACGATTAAAGTAGCAACTTGATCCAGCGTATTAGGTTAAGCAAATGTGTAGCTTGGTTTTAAAAGGCGTCTTTGACTCCTGGGGCTGGGGTGGCTCTTTCCCTCTCCAGCTTAATAGGCTAATTAGAGTCACTGTAGGCAGTATGAGTGGTGGGTGCACTTTAAAAAAAATTAGTTTGCTAGCACTATTGAATTTGCAATAAGTGGAGTCAGCATCTGAAATAGTTCAGTATTTCACATAATGGCATTTTATTTAGTACTCTGGAGCGTGTTAAATGGCTCCCTTGAGCATTAAAGGCACCACTCCATTTTCCAGGACCTGCGCGAAGTCTGGCTCAATTACCCTCTCCACCCGCTGCAGGTGAGTGTGGCCTCGGGCTGCAGTGTGCGCTGTGGCTCCTGGCCTTCCTGCTGCTTTAGTTTGCCTTTTCCCCCCTCCTGGCTTGCCCTTAGATTCCCTTCAGTGGCACTGTGACTGTCAGCTGGGTGTCGGAACTGGGAAAGTTTGGAACAGAGAGTGAAAGGATCCCCCATGCCTTGCATTCCCGTGGTCTGGGGTGGGGTGGGACCAGGACGCGTCTTCCTTGCATGGCAGGGAGAACTTTTGGTGGTTGCGTTTGGCCCCTCCTCTTCTCCCGAAAAGTGATGTTCAAAGCTTGTGTTGGCTCTAGTATGTCCTCCCGACGCTCTCACGGAGAAGCTGCGGAAGCAAGTCTGGGCTTGTTACAAGGCGGAACAGATACTGAGTTAGCCTTGCTAAGTCGTAACCTGATTTGGACCTTAGAAACTGAAGGCTTACACTCAGGTTGCATGAAACACATTATACATTGAAACTTCAGTGCCGTGTGATAACTTCTAACTCAAGATGTTAGAATTTAAAAGGTCTACACGTGGTGACATCCTTTTCCCCAGTTGGTTTAAAAGTTCTTACTATTCTTTGCTTTTATTTCTATTTTACCTTGGGGATATACATACATGTGTATATATGTACACATATATACTCATATATGCATATTGTCATATACATATATGTATGTTATATATAATCAGAATAATCACTAGTGACTGAACTCTCTCATGAGAAGCCTTATAGTAATAAATGGCACTAACTCAGTGTACTTTAGAAATATTTTATTAATATAAAATTGCCCACAGTTGTTGGAAATGATTATTTCAATGACTCTTTCTATATTTGTTCTCTGCTAGTTGTTAAAGGCTCGTTAGTATGATGAGCACCTGCCTAATGATGTAGTGCTCTGCACTGTGAGCTGAATCCAGTTTCAGTGATGCTGGCTTGCCACACGGGGTTGGTCCCTAGAAGACACACACAGCGGTCACGTTACTGTAATGCAGTGGCTCTTAAAGGGCAGCCCCCAGACCTGTCACATCTGTGTCACCAGGGCACTTACCAGGAAGGCCAGTCCTTGGTCTTTGCTCCAGATACACAGAACCGGAAACCCGGGGGCGAGGGCCTGGCCCTGCGCTTTCCCATCCCTGCCAGGGTTCTGGTGGACACTGAAGTTCAAGAGCCGCCGCGTTTAGAGACACGTGTTCCCCTCTAGCAGCTCTTCAGCCTGCCTCTTTCTCGGGGAGCTAGCGTGGTACTTGGGGTTTTGAACAATTTGTGTACAATGCTTGGCCTTGCAATTTGATAAAAGATTAGGAAATACTATTTGAACCTTCCTGAAATATTAGGTTTGTTTACCATTCTGTGGGATGAGAAAGAGTGTTCCCTGTTTTATTGGCCTTTCAGAAAGTGCCACCCATGGGAGAAGGGGTTTATAAAACACGATCCTAGACTTGATAATTGCTCTTGTAACCAAAAACTGTACAAGAGTTTGTTTATTTCCCTTTTCCTGTAGCTACAAGAGCCAAACACTGATCGACAACTTATTGAGACTTCTCCAGTTCTACAGAAACTCACTGAGTTTGAAGAAGCAATCGGGGTGATGTTTACTCATGTTCGGCTTCTAGCAAGGGCATTCACACTGCGAACTGTGGGATTTAACCACCTGACCCTGTGAGTTAAAAGTACCCACATAGTCCCATTGTGACCCTTCGAACGAGCAGGCCCAAATCTTTGTTGTGTCTCCTTCCAGGGAGTTGGGATTTCAGGCGTATTTCTAGGAACTTGGGAGATGGGTGGTAGCAGGCGCTGGCCTGGACCAGGGGCTGTGCTCCCATCCATTTAGTTCTGGTTTTGTTGTCATGCATCTGATTTCTTCATAACGTATAAGAAAAGTGTAGGAAGTAAAAGCTTTCTCTGTGAGGGGACAGATACTGAACATTTTGGGCTCCACCAGCCACATGGTCTCTGTCACAGTGACTTGGTCCTGCCGTCGGAGCGTGAAAGAGCCGTAGAGAAAAACCTAAATGCACGGACAGGTCTGGGTCCCAGTTGAACTCCATCTCAGGAACAGGCCGTGGGCTGGGGTTGGCCCTCCGAGCCCCGCTCCAGATGAGCGATTTGCAGATGGGCTGCATGGCAATGCAGGAAATACCCAGGATGTGATTTCTCTGCACGCTGGTTTTTTTCAGTTTTTGGCTTCCTTCCCTCAAATTAAATATTCACAAATCTCTCTAAACTATAAACATTAAAGAATCTCGTCTTAGTTTTTTTTAGTGCTCGTAAGCTGGATTCCAGATTTGATTAATGGAATGTATACAGGGGTGGGCAAGAGCTGTTCGCAGAGAAAAATACAAACTAAGAAATAATAATACAAGCATAAACTCTGTTTTGAGTACCCACAACTCCTTTTGCCCACCCTGTATTTCAACAGAGAAGTAAAGGGTTAGCACAGAAAATTCCTGGGCCTTCTCGCTTTGTTCTGCCTGTGCAGAGACTGCTGGGTAAGACTGTGGTCGGTGCTGTGCTTCCCTTTCAGTCGGTGCTCCTCGGCTTCTGGGCTGGCACTGCCTGCTGGTCTTTATTTAGCAGTTGTTTAATCCTCAGATGGTACTCACTTTACTCTCTTTTGAAACTCGACATAGTCTTGGGGATTATATTTAGTTTTGTGCTTTAAAGCAAGAGGAACAAGTACATTGTCTTTTAAAATAATGCCCTTTTAAAAATTCTGGTTTTTATTTTTTGAAATCTATAAATACTTATTGATCTCTTGACACTATTGTTTCTTTATTCAGAGGCCACAACCAGAGGATGGAATTCCTAGGTGACTCCATAATGCAGCTGGTAGCCACAGAGTACTTGTTCATTCACTTCCCAGACCACCACGAAGGACACTTAACGGTGAGTTTGGGAGTTTGTGGAATCATTTCCCTCTGTGAGACTGCTGTATCATAGAGAGCGGAGATTAGAAGAGCCAAGCATCTACTTATGTAACTGATGACTTAGGTCTTGGTGACTTTAGTATGCATGCCATGCGATTTTATTCATTTAATTATCAAGTTATGTACAAAGCAATATATGGTAGGAACTCATTTTCATTTAATGATTGCTTACTCCATACAAGACACTGAGCTCAGCTTCATGGGGAGAGCAGATATTAGTTGACACCTAGTCCATGCATAAGGAGAAGTTTAAAATATAGGTAAATAACTACAAATTCTACCTATTTATCTGTCTACCTATGTATCTATAGTACGTATGTCTGTACAAATGCATGTGCAATATAAAAAATGTAAGGAAGTAGCATAAATGTTATAAAGAGGCATGGATGAACTGCTCACTTGTGCTGTTTAGGAGAAGATAAGGTTTCTTTTGGGTGTGGGGCTCTAGGAAAGCTTCACAGGTGCGATGATGTTTGAGCCAAAGACGGGCAGTGTTTGGCCGTTGGAGGTTGTGAGGAGGAGTTTCTGAGCAAAGGTGCCCCACACAGTGGGCCTGCTGGAACAAGGGCACAGCACGGAAAGTCAGAAAATAGAGACACACCAGGGACTCAGTAGTTCGTAGGCCACAGTGGAGTGGACAGGGACTTACAGAGACACGGCTTGGTTTATGAACAAAGTGACACAGCCCCCACTCTCACTTTTGTCTCATTTTGTAAAGCTTTGTCAAGCTTTTTTATCTGCTGTGTACTTTTACTCCGTGGAACTGGTCAATAATGTAACCGGAGTGGGGAAAATAACATCTCCGGAAGCCAGTTGTGATGATCTCTCAAGGCACAAGGAATAATCTTTGAGTGTTCCCTCTAGTATCGGGCATTGAGAGAGCGAGTACTTTATTAAGCAAAAGAAAAACACAGGAGCTCCACATTATCTGCGGTTCCGCTTTCTGCAGTTTCAGTTACCTGTGATCAACCATGGTCTGAAAAGATGAAGGGAGAATTCCAATGAACAATTCACAAGTTTTAAATTGCATATGGCTGTGAGCAGTGTGAGGAAACCTTGTGCTGCCCCACGCCTGCCTGGGACGAGAATCATCCCTTTGTGTAACGTATTCCTGCTGTGTGTGCTACCTGCCCGTCCGTCACTAGTAGGTCACCCGTCGTGGTGTCTCAGTGCTTGTGTTCAGCCACACTTATTCTACGCAACAGTGGCCCCAGAGCACAGGAGTGATGGTGCTGGCAATCTGGGACCTCCATAGAGAGGCCGCAAAGGGCTTTCTTCAAGTGGGGCAGTGAGCACAGTACAATGAGATATCCTGAGAGCGAGAGAGAGAGAACGCATTCATATAACTTTTAGTACAGTATAGTGTCATAATTCTCCTGTTTTGTTAATTACGGTTGTTAATCTTCTCCCGTGCCTAATTTATACGTTAAACTTCACCGTAGATATGTATGTGTGGGGAAACAGTGTATGTAGGCTTCGGTACTTCTCACAGTTTGCGGTCTCCCCTCTGGGAGAGAGGACGGTGTAGTCGCCCACTCTAACGTAGTTGGCTACCGCAGACTCTCTTTCTTATGATGCTTGAAGCAAATAGTGAGTCTTTTTTACTTTGCATTTCTACACATTTTATGCATGTTTTGCTTTGAACAGAACTAGATCTTATCTCTGCAGCTGTGAACCCTGGAAATAGTTTATATGAGATGCAAATATTAGAATTGGAGACTATGGTGATTTGGCTATGCTTAAATGTAATTTTTCAGCAGAATTTCGAAGGCCCAACAAAATATGGTCCTTTCATTCACTCAATGAATATTTATTGTGCCTCTGCCCTAACCCATGTATCATTATATGGGCAATCAGTGGTACTCTTATTTTAAATTTAATTTAAAATTAACAGTTTGATTGCCATTTAAAATTAACTGCTTTTGGATGGAAAAGAAAGTGTTCTCATCTTGAGTGAATATTAAGTTTTTAAGAACGTATAAGTATTTACCAGAAACAAACTAGTGTCTAGAATTGTGCTCTGTGTCAGGGAATCAGTAAATGCTCATTCAGTATCTTCCGTTAGGAAATAGATTCCACAGCTGTCAGAGTATCTGGTTGGTCTGAGAAATGGCCAAACCAAACCAAACGGCTTGAAGTAGTTACTCATTTTATGACCATGTAGAGGCCACTGTTGAAAACGTGTGACTTAAATACACACATTTGCCCTGACTGGTGTGGCTCAGTGGGTTCAGTGTCATCCTGTGAACCGCAGAGTCACTGGTTCGATTCCCAGTCAGGGCACACGCTTGGGTGGCGGGCCAGGTCCCCGGTTGGGGCAACCAATTGATGTTTCTCTCTCTCATTGGTGTTTCTCTCTCTTTCTCCTTCCCTTCTCCTCTCTCTAAAAATAAATAAAATCTTATTTCAAAAAATAAAGTAAACACACACATTTACCCCCGAATTTCTACAAAATTATTTATGAACTCTAGGGTTCTGTGGAGATGGGTGTCACAGACCAACAAGTTTTCTTCCCCCCATCCTAGTCTCTGCACACCCCCAGCCCCGCCCCAGCATCGAACAGAGGCTGAGACCAGAACTCACGAAGTTCTCTGCCAGGTCTGGGTGAAGGTAGAACCAGGACTACACCAGTCTCCAGTTCTGTGGTCTTTCCAAATCTCAGTGCCGTAGTTTTATCCAGGGTGTGCGTGTATCAGCCTTGCTGTCCTGAAGTTACACAGTTTTGGGGTCGCTTATTACAAAGACGCTAACAGATGATAAAATTACGATATAATGGTTTTTGTTCACTGTATTCGTAGAAAGCTTTGGTAAAGACAGTAGGACCAGTAGATCTGCTGGCAGAACAAGCAAGAGCTGTCATCAGTTAAATGCATGTTTTAAAAGACAGGGACTCTCAGTGAGGAGAGTGGCTGCTTCGTTTCTCCTGCCTGGAACCCTGTCTTACACGGGCTTTGACCACACTGCACTCCCTTGGTTTTTCTCTCCTCTTTAGCTACTCTGTCTTAGCCTCCTTCGCGGGCTCATTTTATCCCACGTAGCTAATGAGTATGCCAGTCTCTGAAAGGCTCGCTCCCAGGCCATTTTCTCTTCTTACTAGTCTTTCCTAGGCCGTCTTTTCCAGGATTTCATTCATTTCACGCTATAGGCAGATGATTTCCAAACAGATCTCCTCAGTCCACTTCTTTTCTGAGCTCCAGTCCCAGCTGCCTTCTCAGCACTTCTGCGTGTTCAAGACTGAACTTAAAATCTTCTCTAACCTGGATCCTCTTCCAGGACTCCCTGAGTGATTGATTGATGGCAGCATCCACCACCCAGGGTTGCAAGGCAGAAACCTGGGAGCCACCTTTGATCCCTCCCTCCCCCTCCCTTCCCCCTCCCTGTGGTGTGTTCTAGACCACTCACAGAGCCTGGCAATATCATCCCTTGAGTAAGCACCTCATCTTGATCACCCCAGTTCTCTGTACCGACTTCTGTCACCTGGACTGCTGCACTAGTTTCTGCACAGCTGTCAAAATGTTACAGGAATATGATTGACAGAAGACCCAGTTAGAAGGGGTGGCATTTATGCAATTGCAAAGGACAGGAATCTTAGGTTGTGTTTGTACAAAGTCCTAGGCAATATACAGGCTCAGATTTCCCCCACAAGATGTAGGTTGCTTCTGGGTGTTTTTGTACTCTCCCGGAAAGGCCGTTGTCCCAGCAGAAATCCTTCACAGGCGCAGGTCTCAGGCCTGTCGGACAGTGTCGCAGCTTCCTACACTCACACTCGTCTTCCTGTGCTAAGTCTTGCTCCCATGCAGGCCGTTTTACATGCTGCGGCCACTGGGGTTTTTCACCGCATGTGTCCTGTGCCCACACAGGCCAGTCTTCGTCAGTCCCTTTGGTTGTTCCTCTTCGTCCCCCCAACCTCCTAATATTGGAGTGTCCCTGTTCTCCGACCTCTCCTCCTTTCTACTGATTCCCTCCCACGAGTGGTCTCGTGGCTTTAATTATGTTTCCGCGCTACTTCCGAATTTATGTCTTCAGTCTTTACTTCCTTCCCTAATTCCAGACTCTTATGTCTAGATGTGATCTGTAGACGTGCTTGACTACCCAGACAAACCGATGACTGGCACCCCTCATTGGCTTTCCATGAGGTGTCTCAAACCTGACGTGTCCAAAACAAAACTGATTTTCACCCCCAGACCCACTTCTCTCCAAGTATTCTGCGCATCAGTCAGGATCAGTACTTTCTTCTAGTTGCTCAGGCTAGAAACCTTGGGGTCATCCTTAACCCTTCTCTTGCTCTCGGACCAAACCTCCCAACCATTCTAGTATCCTGTTGACTGTACCTTAAAGGTTTGGCCGGAACGCGACTGCTTTGCACCAGGTGCACTGTTACCTTTCCCCTAAATTGCAGCCGTAGCCTTATGACTGGTTCTCCCCACCCCCCTCGGCTCCCCTCCTCAGTCTGTGTTCAGCATGTCATCTCGAGGAATCGTTTTTAAAGGGGAGGCAGATTGTAACCCTTCTCTGTAAAATCCCCCAAAGGTTTCCCGTCTCGGGTGAAAGACGGCGTTCTCACCTGCGAGGCCCGTGGGACCTGCCTCCTCCCTGCTGTTCTCCTGGACTCTCGTCGGCCTCCGTGACCCCTCCGCTTGCTCAGCAAGCCTTTGCCTTGCAGCCCTTGCACATACTGTGGCCCGATCGTTCACCTCCTTCAGGTCTCTGTTCCAATGTCATCTTGTCAATGAGACTTTCTTTAACCGACCTTGCTTAAACAGTAGCCTCTTTTCCCTGTCTGCAGGCCCTTGACCGAGCCTGGAGCCTCATCTCCATTGTGCCCTTATACTTTTCTACTATCTGTTTTCTCTCATCGGAGTGGAAAGTCCATGGAGGGCAAGGTTTCTTGTCTGTTTTCTTCATTCCTGATTTCCTGGGTCCTTGGAGAGTTCCTGGCATACCAGTGCTCAGCAGATACGCTTTGGATGAATGTAGAGTGGCTGTGTCCCAGTCTAGTGCTCTTCAGTTGTCCTCTGGACAGCAACTAAAGAACAAGCAGGGCCCTGAGTGGTCTGGCCCACCTGCCTGGCCTCATGTCACATACCCTTCACTCGGCACCTCTGCAGTAGCCTGCTTTGAGCTCCTCTGAGTCTCCTCCTGCCATTGGGCTTTGCCCATGCTGTTCTCCTACCTGGAGTCCATTCTGCTCCCAGCTCTTGTTCTCTGTAGTCTGGTCTCTCCTACTGTTTTGTCAGATGTCAGTTCTGACGTGACTTCTGGGTGCAAGTGACACTTTTTCCAATGGCCCCTAGTCAAAATCCCGTGCTCTTTTCCTTCCCTGTACTTGTTTCACCAACCAGTTTGCCTATCCCACCAACCTAGAAGTTCTGGGAGAGCTTGTTTTTATATTATTACTGTGCGCCCAGCAGGGCCTGGCCTGTGGTCGGCTCCCTGTACGTGTGTGACAAATATACAAATGAACACGAGAGTTCAGTGGTCGGCTCAGTCACGTGGAGGAGGAAGCGGGGGTGGCACTGGGGGGAAGTGGCCGTTGTTTTGTGTATCAGGAGAGCAGCTGATAGCTTATTGATGAATGTCTAAAGATTAAAATTGATGTAAAAATTGTGGGGGATTATTCGGTACAGTTGCCTTTGTTGGAGGATGATGGCAAATCACTCGTTGTTGTGACTGAAGAACACACAACCACAGTGACTCACACTGAGGGGCATCCGGTGGCCCTGAGCCAGTCCCTTGCCCGCCGGTGTCACGTGAGTAAGGGGAGTTGAGCTAATGAAATCACACTTTTCAGGTTTTGAATGCTGATGGGGAACAACAGTGTTTACAAGTTGAATATTCAAAAAGGCCTATTTGGGAAGGAGTGTCAGGCTTACATAATTCTAGGATGACCAAATTTGAATTGGGATGTAGAGGGAAGAGGTTCTATTTTATAGACCGAAGTTACATTTTTCAGAGTAGAACTGCCCAGCTGCATCGGGGTAGTAAGAGGGCCTCAGAGCATTTACTGAGACCAGAGTGCCTGTCTTGCCACATTGTCAGGTTTTAGCTTTTTCAGCTTTGACTCCCATTCTTCTCTCTCGACCTTTGCTACAAGCTACCGTACTAGAAATAGTTGCTAAACCCACACCTACTATGTGCAAGGCACTGTACCCAACGGTGGCGTGCCCCAGCAAGATGAACTTGAGGAAATTTTTCTTTTTAGTGGAGGGACTTGGGATAATGGAAAGCAAGGATTAAACATAAAGCGTCTGAAACCCAGTGACCCCATCCCTCCCTGCCACCTCCTGAGAGCCCTGGGCATGAATCATCCAGACAGAGAGGGGTGGACTCTGCAGCCTCCCGGTGGGCAGGAAAGCTCTCTGTCCCTGGTAGAGTTTGGCTTTTGCATTCTGCCCGCTGGTGTTTGGGTACTTTTTCTTTAGTTATCACAGGGAAAGGAGGCCATCTGGCTACTAGTCTTCGTGTGATAGATCTGCTTGGCGCGTCACTGTCACCTTAATAATACATTCTGCCTGCACCCGGTGCTCAAGGCCTCCGAGCAATCTCACAGTCTCCTCATTCCACACTAGGGGGCCCCCTCTGGTAGCGCATGCCCCACTGCTGTGGTCTCCTCTTCAGATCCAGAGTGGTTGAAGGAAGAATGCCAGTATGGTTCATAATTTGTTTTAAACCAATAAACCTTTTCCTCATTAAAATTTAAGTTTAAACTAATTATGAGACTGCTGTGCTGAGATAATAGAAAACATCCTGAATTCTCAAAAACAGAGTTTGCGATTTGCGACATTTATTTGGGTCCCTGCTGTGGCGTCAGGAGCTCAGCAGTGTTTTCCTCAGCTTTACCGAGGGGCCCAGCTGCAGCTTTCTTCACTTTCTCTGGCGATTTCGAGCGAATTTGGTGGTGGGGGTGGGGGAGGGGTGTTAAAAGGAAGGACAGCCTAGCATTTGGTAAAAATGGAGAGCTTTGAAGACAGTGAGTGGCGTTCTGCATTGAAGACAGATTCAGAGGGATTCCTAGAACTTGCTATAACTTTTCTTCTGTAATGGAAGAGGAAGCGTACTCTGCCTGGTGAGGGTGCCACTGTGGTCAGCAAGGGCAGCGGACATCACTGGCATGTTTCTCACGTGCTGGTCACTATGCTTAGATCGTATATTCGTTCATTCTAATTCTTACTATCCCCCATGTGGTGGAAGCTCCTTTCTCTGTTTTATAGCTGCAGAAACTGATTCTTAGAGAGATTTGGTAACTTATGCGGGGTTACTTAGCCAGGAAGTGGCGGGGCCACAGTGTGAACCCAGGCAGCTCAGCGCCAAGTCTTTAGCTTTTTACTACTAACACGAGCCGGTGTTTGCAAAATAGTCTAATAACTATCTCATGCCCAGTTGGGTGCTTAATGTTTGTTTTCTAGGCTTCTACTAAAAAATAAAAGGCAGATATTTATAGCATCAACATCTGCAGGCTTTCCAGCCTGTCTTTCTCCATTCAAATTCATCCACCAAAATGATCTCTCTGAAATCAAAAAATCACTTTGCCACCGCTCCCTTTCGGCACCTTTTGGGACTCCTCCCCCACAGGAGCCTGCAGACTCCTGGACCTTACCTGCAAGACCCTCTCCGCCCAGAGGCCTGCCAGCCCCACCTGTGTCTGCTCCGCTCCGCTCCGCTCAGCTCGGTTTCTCCTCCACCTGCACCGAGTAATCACTGGCGGTGTCATCGTTCTCTGCTTTTGCCAGAGCTGTTCCTCTCCCTGGAAAACCCTCTCCCTCTGCTTCAGTTCCTTCAGGCTGCTCTGACAAAATACCACCAACTGGGTGGCTTATGAACAGAAATTTCTTGTTGCAGTTCTGGAGGCTGGAAGCCCAAGATCACAGTGCCAGCAAGTCAGGCGAGGGTCCTCTTTCAAGTGCGGACTTTTCACTGTGCTCTAATGTGATGAAAGGGGCTAGAGAGCTCTTTGGGGCTTCTTTTTTTTTAAAAAACCTCACCTGAGGACATTTTTTCATTTCCTCTAGAGAGAGAGAAACATCAATGTGAGAAACATCAGTTGGTTGCCTTCTCGTACGTGCCCCAACTGGGGATCAAACCTGCAACTTGGGTGTGTGCCCTGACTGGGGGATGAACCTGCGGCCTTACAGTCTTCAAGACGACGTGGCAGCTACCCGAGCCGCACCTGCCAGGGTTGTCTTCTTTCATAAGGGCACTGATCCCGTTCATGAGGGCTGCACCCTCATGACCTAGTCACCCCCCAAAGACCCTGTGTCCTAATTCCCTCATCTTCAAGGGTTAGGTTTTTAACAGATGCATTTTGTGGGACACCAATGTCAGACTTCAGCACCCACCCTTCTCCCCCGGCTGGCTCGTTCTTTTTTAGTTCTGACTCGATATCAACCAGAATCCTCTGGCATGAAGTTTTTTTAATGCATGGGTCCAGGTTACATCCCGAGATTCGAATTCCTTGGTTTTTGGAAGAGGCCTGCGTACCATACCTCAGGAGTCCCCAGTGGTTCTCATGTAACAGCTGGGTCCGTGAGCCTCCGAAACCTTTGTGCTTGGGCGGGCTCCCCCAGGAGGCCTTTTGGAAGGCTGGATGGAGAGGAGCATCTGTGCGCACAGTGGCCCCTGCTGTCCCTGCAGCCGCCGCAGTGTGTCCCAGTGGCGTTTGTGAGTTGATTCCCTCCGGGACTAGCAGCCCCCAGGGGGCAGCAGCGGGTTGTTGATTGTCTGTGGTCTTCAGCTCCCAGCCCAGGCCCCGCACAGGACCGGCCTCCACTGCTGTTACATGGAACTGCTGCAACCTCCGGCATCTGCCCTGTGATCCCCTGGCGGTCCCACGGGCTGGCCCTCAGCGGGAGTCATTCTGCAGCAGAGTTCGGCAAGGGCCAAGGATGGAAATTGTCATTTAAAAGGTTGTCATTTGGACTCTTTTGTTTAGGTAAAGAGCAAGGTCTTGCCTCTTTTCAACTCTTCTAAATTTGCACCAACTCAAAAAGTATGGTGATTTGTAGCTTCTTCCTTCTTCCCCACTGACTTTTGGTTCAGGCTCTGAGTTTTGGCAAGAATGTAAAGGTCTCACTTTCTGCTGGCCATCCTGCTACTTTTAGACCTGTCCGGGCATTTTTAAGTAAAACTGGCAGCATTTCTGCTTCCATCTTCACTGCTCTCTCCCTTCCCCTTCAGACAGCGCTACTGCGCAGCTCCAAGTGAGGAGCCTTCGTGCTGGAAGGGGGCAGCTGTGGCCCGTGACGCACTCTGGTTTGCGTGTACTCACGTGTGCCTCAGGCTTGTTGATTCCGAGCGCGAAACCTCCACGTGTGCAGCCTAAAGTAGAGTTTTCTCCTCTCACCCAAAGCATATGTTGAGAGAGAACCTAACTTACTCAGCAGAGCCGTACCTCAAAATAGCCCTCCTGTCCCCGCATAGCCTCTGCTGAGAACCCCACCCCTCCCATTAAAAATCCAACCCAAGAAAGGTATCTCCGTTCCAGCTCAGTTACTCTGTACTTACAAGATACTAGGCTGGTGGGCTCTCTATTGGTTGGGGTCTTCTATCAAGGTGATATGCTAGGCCTTTATAATTTTGAGCTTCTCTGTGGATGTCCGTTTTAATGAAACACTATGTTGAAGAAAAGAGAGAGTTGGGGGAAATAGGACGGGAACAGTGACAAGTAAAGAATAATCGTCTGTAACTCAACGGCAAGCGTGGTTTATGAAGATCAAGTCGTAATTCTGCTTCATGAATCATTGTCAGACAAATTAAGAACATACTGTTTCTTATTTATCTATTGTCAAGGATGCAATCTCAAGCATTGAGAATAAATCTTGATTTTCATAAGCTTCCTTGACACCGTGGAGCCACAGAGCATAAAACTTGTGTCTAATAAACAAAGTGCGGCGTGGAAGGGCAGGGGGGTGAAACCAGCCCCCGCGCGGCGGCTGCCTGTGCCTTGGCCTTGGCCTTGGCGTCGCGGATGTCCCTCCGCAGTGAGGGACTGCGGTAGACTAAGTGTCTGTTATGTCTGTTGTCAGAAAAGTCCTAATTGTTGGTACATCATTCCCCCGAATCTTCAAGTTTGGGGGCAGGTATTTTCAGCTCTTGTTCAGTGAGGTCCCACTCTTGTGTCTACCCTCCTGCCACATGCCTCCCTCCCCTCCTCCCCTAGTCCTGTAGTTATGGACTGCTAAATTCCTCAGCCAGGCATGTTTTGGGGTGCCTCTTCCGTGGATGGGTTGCTGCGTTCATGTGCTGCTAAGTGTTGGTACTTGGATAGTTTTTGGAGGACTCCTAGCTGACTGGAATTCCTAGGAGAAATTTTTGTTTGGAATTTCTGAATTTTAAATATGAAAACTACATTTTAATTTGATTAAAGATAAAGGATCTCGGTTTGAAAAACTATAACTCAGGATATATAGAGATCTTTACAATAATAAAAGTAAAAATGTAGTAAATAATTTAAGTATTTTAAGTAATACTTGGCTAAAACACCACTTCCCCAAGACTTACAATATCAAAATTAGCACCAGTGCTGTGAAACTTGAAGCTTACTTTAGACCTTTAAAAGATGCTTTTTAAAAACAAATGTGCAGTGATATAGGAAGCAGATCGAGTGTGCCGGGTGGAGGGGATTGTGTAGTTGATTGCCAAGGGCCCCAGGGAACCGGTCTGAGATGCTGGAAGCGTAGAACGCTGTCAAAACTCATCTAACTGTACTTAAATAAGCGCATTTTATTGTATATAAGTTATACTTCAATAGAGTTGATTTTAAAAAATTTTAATGCTCCGTCATTTGATAACATTAAACTTAATGGAAGCTATGACCTTTAAAATAGCACAGCATCTCCCTCAACGCTGGTCATTAGAAGTAACAACTAAATGAACGATTTAAATGTCAGTCAGGTGAAATCCAGGAGCAGAGCTCGTTACTGAAGCGAAGCCACAAGTGTGTGGAGTTGGTGACTGCTGCCTGGGGTGACTGGCTGAGGGCGTAAGCGATCACTTCCTCTGGTATCCTGGTCGGTGAAATGGTCTCGGGCTGGTTGGCCCCAGCACCAGGAGCAAGAGAGATGGCAAAAGTGAAATGGTTTCTAAATGTATCTCGATTCCTTTTGGCCAGTTGTTGCGAAGCTCTTTGGTGAATAACAGAACTCAGGCCAAGGTGGCGGAGGAGCTGGGCATGCAGGAATACGCCATCACCAACGACAAGACCAAGAGGCCTGTGGCCCTTCGGACCAAGACGCTGGCAGACCTTTTGGAATGTGAGTCTTAGATCATGGAGCTTTTCTCCTAGCCAGCAAATTCAGAGTTCAACTCCAAAGGACCGACATTTACCCTTCTTTTTCTCCTTATTACTGTGTTCTGACTAAAGAAAACAGACTTAATTTGTGTTTATGCTTTCCTCCAAAGCTTATTTGAAGGAGACTAACTTGGAATTAAGACGTGAATAGTGCATTTCATGTGCAGTCTGCGTGCAGTGGTACCAGCCCCACCACACCCTCCGTCCTGATGCTCAGCCCTTCCACCCCTTCTTACTCATAGCAGAGTGTGAAGAGCGGTGATAGTGAATCATAGCTCGTTTTGCACCCCAGCAGCCTCTATGTAGGGGCATGGAAGAAGAAGGATAATTCACTCCATACTAGAATGATTAACCATGGTTTTGAATGAGCTCAAAGCTCTGTGGACAAATGTCATCTTTTACACTTGCTTATGTGTTCTATTAGCATTATGAGTGATCCTGTTATAGCTGAGTAAAGGACTACACACACCATTTTATTGTTTCTGACACTACTTTAATAAATGGGCCATACACTGGGCCTTGGAACTTTTTAATGTTAGAGTATTTTTGACAATTGGAGTCATATACAGATATTAAGGTCTACCATTCAAAAGCAGCTCATTTCCAAAGTGTAAAGGCATTCTGACTAGAACCTAAGAAAATCTTCTTTTTCAATTAAAGAAAAGTAACTTAAAATTATTTAAAAATTAAATTTAGTGATCATTGTTACTGGCTTTTTTTTTTTTCGGTTCAATGAAAGCTATTTTTATTTCTTTTAAAAAGTCACCATTTGTTTACTTGGTTAAGGTACATTTTAATGCAGTTATCTTTGAGTTCATCATTTATTAATGGAAAGTTAGATATATTGTTATCATCATTAAGCCAGTATTACATTTTCTGTGTTTGGGCCGATGGGATCTGTGAATTGTCTCGTTTCTGTTCATGAAATGTAACACAGACCCTTGTACATGGGTGACCTCGAGGTTGGTGTTATAGGATGGCAGGCCCCAGGATGTGCTCATTCTGGTGTCATATCTGATCTCCCCGTTTTATTTTGACTTGCTTGATCTTAACGTGGTTGTGTTCCCCGATGTCATTCTTCCCCTGCTGTACAGGAGCATTTCGTCTGTCATTGCCACTGACTTAGCCCGTCGTGATGTGATCTTTGTACTTGGTGACTTTGCATCTTAATCACACATCTCTATTGCTGCTTCCAAAGGTGGTGATGAAGAGTAGTTCTTGCTTAAAGAAAGGTGCAGTGGTAACGCTGAGAAATACAGAGGGCCGGGAATTTGAGAACCTTGTTACAATGTTTCTTCGCCGTCAAGGTCTCATTCTCTGTGGTCGGTGGCCGTGTGCTGCGGCTTACTCGTGATGTTCTTTGTTTCAGCGTTCATTGCGGCACTGTACATCGACAAGGACTTGGAGTATGTTCACACTTTCATGAATGTTTGCTTCTTTCCACGACTGAAAGTAAGCTCCGGTAACATTTAAATTGGCGTGCTTTACGCTTGGTGACCTCAGAACCCGTTACTAATGCTTTTGGGGGCCTCGCTACAGGAGTTCATTCTGAATCAGGATTGGAACGACCCCAAATCCCAGCTCCAGCAGTGCTGCTTGACGCTGAGGACAGAGGGAAAGGAGCCAGACATCCCTCTGTACAAGTGAGTGCACGCCGCCCACAGCCGTGGGAGCCGGGGGTACGCTGCAGGGTACGCTTTGGTCGCCTGGAGGGCAGACGAATCCCCGTGGGGTGAGCAGGGTCAGAGCCCGGGATTGAGACTCCTTAGCCCTGACTCGGCCCCACACCGAACGCCTTGGGCCTCCCAGTCCCTTAGCTCTAAGTAGATGGGCCACACTTGATTATCTAAGCCTTTTCCCATCTCTAAAATGCCGTTCCAGCTTCTCCCTGTGAGGCAGACATACTAAGATTAGGAGAGCAAGATAAGAACAGTTCAGATGAAATCATTTTTATATACATTTTTTAAAAAGTATTTCATTTATATTCTGAGAGAGGGAGGGAGAAAGAGAGGGAGAGGCACACTGATGTGAAAGAGAAACATCGATCAGTTGCCTCTCGCACGCCCCTGGCGGGGAACCGGGCTGGGAATGGAACCTGCAGCCTTTCGCGTTGCGGGATGATGCCCAACCTCCTGAGCCATGCCGGTCGGGCTCTGTACACTTTTGTGTGGTTATTTCTTGTGACCTGTGCTGTGCCTCCAGATTGGAAGATTGTGTCTGCTTACTTTGTAGCAGGATTCGGGTGCCTCTCTCCGCCTCTTTGAAGCCCCCCAGGCCTCCCCCTGCTGCCTGATAGACACGCACGCCCTCTCAGGTGGTCCGTGTAAGAAGTGGGGTGGCTCTTCACTGCCGCTGTGTCATTCAAATATTTGGAACTTTTTCCCCTCAGAACGTGTATCAAAAGCTGCCGAGCACTTTTGAGTATCTTTAGTGACAAATCTTTATTCTTTGAGTGGTAGCCAGAAATTCAAAAGGAATGCAGGCCACCCGACATGTAACACCAGCTGTGATGAAAACAGGAGGTTGGACTCTGAAGTGGAGTAATTATATTGAGGCGTTCATACGTTCATTCAGAAGGTAGTTTCAAAGAGGAATTACAAAAAGGAAGAATTGTCAAAATAGGTGGGTCGCCTCCCAAGGCACCGTCTGGATGTGTGTTTCTGAGGATGTTTAAAATCCACTGTCAGTGCCGGTTTGCGCCTGGTCTGTAGGCACAGGGTGGCAGGCCCGCCCATTGGTGCAGGTGTCCCACGTGGAACCCGAGCCTCTCCCGGGGGCTTTCTCTGACTTCAGAACATTCCAGGAGAAGCCCTGAAGAAGCAGCAGGGAATTTTGAGTCCTTTTACCTGTTTTTATTGAACAGTCACCACATAGTACATAGAGTTTTTCAGTGAAAGAAAAACTGAGGCCGAGAGAAATTGTGTCACCACCCAAGCTACTGTGAATTGTCCCAAGAAGCTCACCGCTGAACAATGCTTCCTCTTTTGGGGGAAAACTTCAAATGTTTACAAATAGTACCTTCATATGTGCCTAATAAGCATAATGAATATCCCAGCTGTATTACATGAAAGGCTCAAAGGGTTTCCTCATCAAGGTGCTAATTAAGGTTCAATAAATAAAATGGGGATGGTAAATTCCTCGTGGCAAGGCACGATCACCACGGTAAGTGCTGCCCTACCGAAGCTGCCCACGTGCCTAATCCCATGGAGAGCGTGAGCCCAGAGGACATGACGGCCCCCTCATCAGTCCCCAAACGCAAGTGCAGATGAGCTTGTTCTCTGTCATCAAGATGAAGGGGCTGTTCTACATAGTTTTTCAAGATTGCCGTGTTCCTTCCATTATTGTGTTGGATACTTTTAATTTCCCTTTTCCACGAAGTTATCAGTGTCCCCGCATTTTGAGATCTGTGCCGTGGCGTTGAACCCGGAACACCTGGAGATTTGTTTTCCCGCAGCTGTGTTGTGTACTCGGCGGTATGCATGCCTTTGGAATGATCTCAGATGCCTCAGAAATTAAATGCATTTTCTGGTCTTTCAGATAAGATCACAGACATCAGAAAGAATCCGTAAAGGGTGTGAAACCGTCCAGACGTGGCTCGGGGTGGATTACCCAGATATGTGCTGTTTTTTGCTGCGATTAGCCCAGAAAAGCCATGAACAGACTGAAGTGGTTCAGTTGTCAGTGGCAAATGTTCATTTTATGATACTTGGAATATGCACGCTTTGAAATTGCTTAAAAATATTTTACGCTTTACTGTTAGCCTTCAGATACTATTTATAATTTATACTATTTATATTTTGGGAAAAATACATACAAGTTGTGTGTTGAATTTTTAAAATTTCCTATTTCAAAAGCTCTCGGAATTTGTGAGGTGTAGCAAATATAAAACTCACTCCTTTAATTTTCTTGTTATTTTTACCTTCCTCTTTTAAGCAATACGTACGTGGTTTTTCTTGGCATTGCATATTAGCAATAACAATTAAATAACACTGAACCATCATTGATCTTCTTTCCTTTCCCTTCAGGACGCTGCAGACGGTGGGTCCATCCCATGCTCGAACCTACACTGTGGCTGTTTACTTCAAGGGAGAAAGAATAGGCTGTGGGAAAGGACCAAGGTATGCGAAGAACATCCTTCTAATTTCTTCAGATGAACATCCTGTGTATCTGTGAAGTCCCTACGTGGTACTTGGAAGGTCCGCAGTCTGTCTTTTTTAAACTGGGGTGTAGAGTGTTTGGGGGTAACACAGTGAATCCCAAGGATTAAGGGCCCCGCGACGCCCAGCCCCACACATGAGAGTCTGCCTTGGATAGCGGGAATGCCACTGCCTCACGGGCTTTGGCTGCCTTGAGAAGCCACGTGGCTGGGCGCACAGGTGAGGTCTGTCCTATTGGAGTTGCCCAATGGAGAACTCGACATTGCTGCAGGCAGTTATTTATTTATTTCTGCACTCAAGGAGCTTATTGATTTTAGAGAAAGGGGGAGGGAAGAAGAGAGAGAGGGAGAGAAGCATCGATCAGTTGCCTCTTGCATGTGCCCTGAGGACTGAACCTGCAGCTTAGGCATGTGCCCTGACTGGGAATTGAACCTGCAGCCTTTCGGTTTATGGGGCGACGCTCCAACCAGTGAGGCACACCAGTGAGGGTGCTGCAAGCATTTTTAAGAAACACATTCTGGTCGACACAGTCATGAGACATTTGATCTCTTAGTGCTACACAGGCTTTGTGGAAATGCCAGTGTCTGCAGGTGAGAAGAAGTATGTGTATTGTCACCTTTCTTTGCACCCTTTCCATATGTTAAACTGGGAAATGATTGGGAGTTTGTCTATACATATATTTTTTACTCTTTGCCTCTTTAAGCTTTACACTGAAGCTGTTCAAATTTAAGTAGGAAATACTTCAAACGTAATATAAATGGAAGGCATTTTATTGCAGTATTAAAAGTGTGGAACGAATAACTTAAACAGGCTTTGTGCAAATAAATGACATTTCTGCATGCCCTTGTGCGTATTCCTGTCTGTGCAGTTCAGTTTGTGACAGGAGAAGTAATCAGATAAAAGTTTATGTACCAAACATGAAAATCAGCCTGAATACTTTGTAGCCGTGCCATTTGTTTTTGAAAAAACTCTTTGAATGAAAGTGTACCTGACCTGTATTTTATTTAATAGTATTCAGCAAGCGGAAATGGGAGCAGCAATGGATGCACTTGAAAAATGTAAGCCTATCTCTTTTTCTATAATTATATGTTCATAATGTAATGAGGGTTTTATGGAAGGAAATGGGAAACTAGAAAAATGGTAAGTACTGATAAAATGTGATCTTTCTTCATAATGAGTCTTCACAGAGAGTGTGGTAGAATGTGAGATACGTACAAAAAGGGCTTATGATTTTTTAAAAACTGTCCCTGAATGCCTTTTGATGTTTACTTTCCTTCTTTGCATAGAGTCTCACTCTCAGCCCAGGGAACCCCTGTGAACAACCCAATGTGTTTCTTTCATAGGTTTCTAAAATCTTATAGCGAAGGTTTTTTTTCTTTTTCGTTTTTGGCCAATGTTTTGTTAAAATGGCTTCCGTGCCTCTCATCTCTTGCTCATTTCTGGCTGTAGTAGCTTCAATTCATTTTTTAAATGATTTTATTATTTTTTCTCAGAGAGAGGGGAAGAGAGGAGAAAGAGAAGGAGAGAAACATCAATGTGTGGTTGTGTCTCGCATGGCCCCTACTGGGGACCTGGTCTATAACCCAGGCAGGTGCCCTGGCTGGGAATTGAACTGCGACCCTTTACTTCGCAGGCCCATGCTCAATCCACTGAGCTATATCAGCCAGGCAATTTATTTTTTTCTTAATGGCTGCATTAAAGTTCATGCCGTGAAAATGTGCTGAAGTTTATTCAGCTTTTTTTTTCTTTTTTCTTTTTGTAGTTGGCGGACACTTTGTTTCTGTTTTTTTTGTCACTATCAACAATAAATGTCCATCTGTTGGTGCTTTCAGTTCTGTGGGAGGAGTCCCAAGAGTGGGCTGGCTGGGTTGAAGAAACTTCAGTCACATGATTGACCCTGTAGGGAACTGCCTAGTTTTTTGTAAATTGAAGGTTTAAAATGTGCAAGAAATTTTTCTTCTGAGATCCATTGTGCTGCATGGCAGAACCTGTGGGCAAAACATGACAAAGCAATCCAATTATGCTTCAAGTACCAGCTGAATGTGGGAGAGAGCGAGATAGGGGATTCTTAGCGTGGGAGAGATCCCAGGAAGGGCAAGAGAGCTAAGAGCCGCGTGGAAATCAGCCGACCATAGCTTCCCGGGTGTGGGCGGAGCCGGTAGGAGTCAGTGGGGCCAGAAGCCAGGGTTACCAGTGTCTGGTGTCGGCGGCCTCTTCACTGAGTGTTTTCAGTTGAGTCTGTTGGGAAGCTTTTTCATCTAGTATATATAAATGCACGATCACATATTGAAAGAAAAGTGAGATTCCATTTCCCACTGTAAGATTGTTAAAGGTTATTTGTAGAGGGTTTTTTTTTGTTTATTTTCAGTGGTAAACAGCCCTGGAGAGAGCCTCTCCGGAGACTGACCCCACACACATACTGGGAGGAGGGGGTTTGAACGTCTGTGGCCATGTGTGTCGGGTCCTTACCGAAATTCACACCCTTGGATCCAGAGATTTTACTTCTAGGAGTCAGACCTAAGGAAGTGATTATACCATGATAATGTGACAACTGGTTTGATAATAGCCAAAAGAGAAATATGTACATCAAACGGGGTGTGTATTAGTGGGGAAACGTTTAAGTAAATTCTGGTGTATCCCAGGGGTGGGCAAACATTTTCCGTAAAGGCCCAGACAGTAAGTAGCTGGGCTCAGCAGGCCACACAGTGTGTGTGGCAGTTGCTGGGCTATGACGTTGTGGCCCACAGGCGGGGACAGTGTGTGCACGAGCAGGTGCCTGTGTTCCAGTAACAGCTTATTTACCGAAGCAGGTGGAGGGCTGTATTTGGTCTGCGGACAATAGTTTACCAACCCTTCCTTTATTCAAATGTTTTAATATTTTACAGCCATTAAAATAATACGGGGTGGGGCAAAGGTAAGTTTATAGTTACACGAAACACAGACTTTATTCTTGTATTATTATTTATTTATCATTTTCCATACAAACAACTGTAACCCTACTTTTACATGTGTGTATGTCTGTGTAATGTACACATTTACAGGGTGTGTGTGAGTGGGGAGGGGGTAACCGGACTTCATAGGAAGAGCGATACAAAGATAGATTTAAAAGTTCATCAGCGATTAGATCCGAGCTGTGGGGTTTAAAATGCAGATCAGGTTTTACATAGAAGTTGCTGAGGAAGTAAGGTTTATTTGTAGAAACTTGCTCCACAGCTAACTTTTTGGGATTTGTTTGATTTATGTCTTTAAATGTACTTACACTGCTCAAGCCCTGTGTTTTGTGCAACAGGAAAGGAATCAGTGTAACATTGGGGGGATAGGACTTTATTGCCGTTTTATCTCCAAAACACAGATGCCATTATGCTCCTCTTTTGTTTAAAATCAGTCATTGACGCCCAGATATGCAAGACCTTACTGACTCACCCTCTGCCTGTCAGATGCTTTTTCTGCCACCCCGTCATCGGGGGTGAGGATGGGATGCTGTATAAACACGGGGACGTAGGAACGTGCTCTATATTTATATCCACTTTGACTGTGCTTCAACCTTAACCAGAAAGAAAGTGGCTTTTCCCCAGGCGTGCTATGTTCTCCCACATCTCTGAGCCGTCGTGTGTTTACACATGGAGCGGTTCCCCTTGTGTATAACAGGCCCTCACCCAGCCCGGCAGGACAGCGTCATTTCCCCTGAGCGAACGGGTAACTTTTATTGCTCTCACCCCTGCTCGCCTCCTGTTGGGATGCTTGTTGCCACAGTGCGTGTTCGCCAACTGAGGGTAAATGACTACTTCTCGTTCCGTACTCAGTGTCTTACTCCGTTGCTACCCTCGTTCTAAACCACCGATGAATACGATGTTGAAATCTTTAATCAGAATTTCTATGGCGTCAGTTCTCCTGTGCAGGGTCAGATATCAAACTCCATCTAGCTTCAGTAGGCCGCTGAGTGGTGTGTTTCCTTCAACCAGATGAAGGTACTTTCCTTGAGCTGCTGCTGCTAGAGCTTTGGGCTTCTCACGGCGAACTTTAAAAATGGAGTGGTCAGAAATAGGGACTTAGAGCGTAGCCAGCCTCCTTTTGTCTGTCTCATCTTCCTTTGCTCTTCTCAGAAACTTTAATTCTTGGTAAATAATGGTATGATAATGTCGTTATTTGTTTGAAGTTTTTGGTTTCAGCTTTGCAAAAGTATACAATTCCATTTTTCTATATCCTTCACTGTCCTCCTGAAGATCACTTCTTGCTAAGAGAACTGTGTTAAAACGCCTACCTGGAATCATTCTGAAGCCGCATGTCTGTGTTTTAATGTTTCTGTATGTCTCGGTGCCTTTGATACTCAAGGTCAGATCATGCATTACCACCTAGAATCGGGTGCTGATCCAGACTTCCAACATGTTTCTGAATGATAAAGCAATAAGGGGAGAAAATGTACAATGTTTTTTTTTCTCTTGCCTGACACGATACAGCTGTCTGTATTTCATGTGAATACGTGTTTGTGTGTGTATCTGTTTAGTGTGCATCACTCCGCACCAGCGGCTACCCTTTATTAAGTACACAATCTATCTCCTTGTGTCAGATAACTTTCCCCAGATGGCCCATCAGAAGCGGTTCATTGAACGAAAATACAGACAAGAGTTAAAAGAAATGAGGTGGGAAAGAGAACATCAAGAGAAAGAGCCAGATGAGACTGAAGACATAAAGAAATAAAGGACGCGGAAGTGACTTGCTTAGTGACTGTGACTGTCGCCCATCGAGACCTCACCCAGTTTTCCCGAGACAGTGAATGAAATGTGCCCTTCGAAATAAAGCCCAAAGCCAGCTCATTCTTGTTGTTTCACCGATCTTATATTCTGTTTTTAGCTGGATAGTCTTTATTACCAGGTATTTGATTTCTATTTAATGGAAAACTTTAGTGGATATGCATATTCCTTTTTATTTTTTTCTTTAAAACAATAAAATTTTAAAAAGTTTATTCTTTGTGGAACAGAGCCTGTTTTTCTATCTCTGTCTGAGATTATCACTCTAGACTTTGCAGCTGACAAGTGAAAAATTCACTTTACGAGATATTTGGACTATTCTCTACCAATGTATATACTTTTTGCAGTCTCTGGATTTAACTAGATTTTTTACTTTTCACCTGGATGTTTACCATGTCCTCAGCTGCAGATATTGAACTTAGCCTTCTCTAAGCAGTGAGTCCTCTGTGGGTGGAATCCCTATAACGTTTAACTGGCTAATGGCAGGGGGGAGCCATATTTGAATCACATCTCTGAATGCTTAGATTAGGGCGGAAATCATGATTCTAAGCCAGACAATACCTTAAACCAGGAGCTGTCCCCTTGGGGTCAGTAGACCCTTTCAGAAGTTCATAGATGGACTCCAGGCAAGTCTCAGAAGCTCCTGAAACTTGGTGTGCGTGTTTGGTTTTGGGAGGGGTGGGGAGATGCAAGAGAGTTCCGAGATTTCATCCGTTCAGAGTGGTCCCAGCAACAACTGGCATTACATGAAAAGACGTGGCACTTTTTAAAAAATGTTATTTTAAACCGAAACCGAACATCACTGGTTTCTTATTAATAAAGGCAACCTTTTTTTAATGTGCTTTTGTTTGTTATTTTAGCAAATGTAGAGTGAGTACCTACTATGTTGCAGGCAGTGTTCTAGGCTCTGGGGCTGCAGCAGTGGACAGAACACATGCACACACCACACCACACCACACCACAGCAGTGGACAGAACACGTACACACACACATGCACACACCACACCACAGCAGTGAACAGAACACATACACGCATGCACATACCACACCACAGCAGTGGACAGAACACGTACACACACACATGCAACACCACACCACAGCAGTGAACGGAACACATGCACACATGCACACACACACACCAGACCACAGCAGTGAGCAGAACACACATGCACACACACATACACACCAGAGGGAAGAGTGAGGGAAGACCTCTAGGGTTTTTAAATTTGTTAATTGTAAAAATGTAAGAAGGTACGTGTAAGAAAAGCTTGTCCTGGTGCCCCCCAGACAGCAGTGCTGGAAGGGAAAGAACTCAGGATTCATTGCGTTCTTGAGAATGTTTCGAGCAAAAACAAAAAAGCAAGGGCTGTCTCGGAACTGGTTTTTAAAGCACTTTCACGGCTCTTGCTTGTGCACCAGAATTGTGCCAATGTCCACATGTTGGCTCAGGACTTTTTACTGGACTCTGACATTTCCTGTCTTCAGTAGTCTGGCCCTTGCAAGGTTTTTTCTCCACATTACTGGCTCGTGAAATCTGGGGGAGTTAAGTCCATAAGACACTAGAGTCCCTGTTGCACTGAGACCTGACCCCATCAGAGCAGATCAGTCCTGCTGGCTGTGTGGGGCGCTTAATTATGAAGCCAGCACCTGACTTCAGTCACTCACCACCCAGACAATGCAGCGGGTCTCCGCGGCTGCAGTTTCCACCCTGCCTCCCACCGCACCCTACCCCACCCAGTCTCACCATCCACTTCTGGTCACGAGAGGTGCCCGAGAGAGTGTAAAATCTTATATTAATTCAGCTGCGTTAAGTGCTGTTGTTCATGGAGGCTGAATACGAGGGTTCCTTCCCAAGTCACCTGAGGTTTACTTGGGAGACATTCAACGGTGGTGCATCTACAGACAATGGGCCTCTAAATGAGACTGGCAGGGGAAGGAGGGAGAGTAGGCCAGATGGAAGACTTCACAGAGTAGTTAACACCAGAGACAACTGAACTTTGCAGATGGGAGGGAGCTTGTAAGATGGGGGAGGACATTTCCTTCCAAGGGAGGAATAGGATTAGGTGGGGAGAACATGAGTTAGGAGCCTATTTCATTATTCCCTGGGGATGTGATGAAGGCCTGAGTCAAGACACTGGGCACAGGGGAGCTGGATAGGACAGGTTTGAAAGGTACACAGGAGGCAGAACCTATAGGACATGGAGAAGGGCAAGGCATCTCTACTTGGCCCTTTTGACATTCTAGGCCAAGTCACTCTGTTAGGGGCAGGAGGGAATGTCCTGTGTGGGAACGTTCAGTCGCCCACCTGGCCTCCACCCACTAAACCAGTCGCATCCTTCCCCCAGTTGTGTCAGCTGAAAGTGTCTCCAGATATTGCTAAATGCCCCTTGAGGGCAGTACCACCCCCGGTTGAGAACTCCTAGTTTAGGACAGCTGTTAAAATATAACAATCATGGAATAAAGCAAAATCTTACCTAGGAATCAGGGGCTTGGAGAACATTCTAAGGTGTGTTAGTATTTGTAGCATTTGTTATATCCGGGGCATGCACGATTAAAGGAGTCCCTGTCCTCGGGAGCTCACTGTTTGGCGAAGGAAGTCCTTGCACCCTGTACAGAAAGTGCTGTGGGAAGGACCAGAGAGGGAGGGCCTGGATCTGAGGGAAGGGTAGGCATCAGCAGGTCCAGCCTCCTTGGGGGTGATGTCAGTCCACCTGGCTGTTGACGGGTCCTCAGGACAAAAAGCTTTTTTTCAGGTCAAACATACTACTTTCTTTTTAAACCACAATATCATGACACCCAACAAAGTGATCAAAAACTCCTTGATAATTTCTAATAGTCAGTCTGTCGGAATGGACTGCTGGTTTGTCCAGGTAGTGATCCACACAGTACTTCTGGATTTTGTGATTCTTAACTCTCTGCGTATCTGGAACATTTCTCCATGCTCCTTCCTTCTAATTAGTTGAGGAAACCCACTCAGCTGTTTCACACATTCCCCACATTCCAATGTGACACGTTGCTTTCTTGGGGCATCCTTTACTTTTCCCCTTTATCCTCTGTATTAGATCAGAAAGCTTGCCTTTAATCTAGGTTCAAAATTTGTGACATATGTACATGTCAGGGTTTCCTCCTCACCAACGATATTTCAACAGCGCCAGCTCTCAAGTTTGGGGGGATGGTTGTGATGGCTCATTGTGTGTATCGACTTGGCTGGGCAAGGGATGCTGTGCATGTAGCTACGTTTGTGGCCTTCCATTATGCAGCTACAGAAAATACATTCCTGTTCTCTTTCCAAACAATCTCTTCATGTTACTGTCCCATTTAAAATATTTCATGGGTTCCCCATTGCTTATAGGATAAAGCCCAAATTCCTTGTCATAGCATGAAATTCCCTCATGACCAGACATCTGTCTCTTCTGCTGGCCCCCACACTCCACCTTACACAACAGGTGGCAGATATTTAAGCATATTCTACTTTTTCTTAGTCCAGGACTTTGCACTGCCCAAAATAGGCCACCTGCTTGCTAATCATCTCTTACCCAAACCTGGGACCTCAGCTCAGGGAGCATACTACAGGAAGCCCTTCCTTGGACCTAAATTTCAGTTAGACGTACATTCTTGGGCTCTTTCCTGAATCACATTTGACTCACTGTTACTATCTCTTGACTCACCCATCTTCCCCCCACCAGACCACCAGGCCCTGGCCGGCAGGACCATCACCAACCCATCCTAGCACCACAGACTCTCTGTGCGCTGTCCTTCACTGAAAATAATCAGACTGCTCCTTGCCGTCCTTCCACGAGGCTAAATGACCTTAAAGCAGAACAGCTTGCTCCAAGCACCCTTCCTGCAGGAACTCTGAGGCTATGGTGAAGAGAATGACCCACTGGAGGCCAGAGCATCTGCACCCTCTCTGACCTGCTGCACTTGGACGTGGTCCAGAACGAGATGCTAGAACAGGACCCCTCCCTGGTAGGGAGCCCCCATAAACAGACAAGCAGATACTAGCTTCAGGAGCATCATTCTCGATGGTGAGATAGAGCCACAGGAGCCTGAGGAAAGGCTTGGTCATCTGTGACATCACCAACGGGTGGCTTGGGACAGGCTTTAGTCACTTGACCCCATAATCTCCAGCAGCAACTCCAATATTCCTTGCTATGGACACATGACCTTTATTCAATTTCGTATATTGTTTTACATAAACACAGCTCCGATTTGCCACCTCCAACTAGATTGCTGCTTCTGTGTAGAAATTCAGGAGCTGCCCTTAGCCAGTAAGGACAGAGCACAGTTCTCTCGCAAGGCCACCCCAGGTTCTCCATTGCTGCCTTGTGCGGTATGGTCCCCAGACACCCCCACCACAGAGAGCCCTGCGGCGAAGGAGCACGGCTGTTGTCCTATCACGCATACAGCTGCTTCTCGAAGTTTTCTTTCATTTCTGCTGGAATATGTGTCAGGTTAAGGAAGAGGTTTTAAATGAAGTTGTGGGGGGAGGGGTGCAAAATGGCCAGCTTATCGTTTGTATGCTGAATACTGGCCCATCGTGATTGGGAACTCTCAGATAAAACAACTCATAATGGAAATGCAGCAAGGCCTTTAACTGCAGTGATTCTAAAGCTCACCTCTATTATTAAAATAATAGGGGTCTCAAATGGAGCTGCGGAGAACAGTGGCTGCCCCTGACTAGAATTCAACCAGAAAGATCAAGAGAGAGCCCTAATTGCCTTTCTTCTCTGATCAAACAATTGACTTAATTCTCCAGGCCTACACACCGCAATGTGTTTGAGGAGATTCAAATAGGTTACTATAGAGGATTAAGGTTTTTCTCTGCAGATTATACTTTTATGCCCTGTAGTTCATTGCTTGAAGTGTTAAGTAGCTTTGTCAAAATAAGCAGGGCTGGAAGGATTTTTAGAAACTTACAAATCACACACTCTTGCTGAGTAATAGGAGGGAGGTCTGTTTCCCCCCTCTCTCTCTTAAAAAAAAAATTAATGGTTGAGGTTTGGAAGTGGGGAGAAATTAACCATATAAAAGATTAGTTGGAAATTTCAAGAGCTATCTCAGATAAGAGAAATAAAAGTGTGGGGGTTTATTGTGTTTCGCCTCTTAAAAATTGTTTCACAAAATGATGCAGCTGAAGAAGTCACATAAAGAGAAGGGATTTTCTTGTGGATGCTTAGCTGCCTGAAGAGAAGCAAGTCCAGGGGGGCTGCAAATCAGACCCTTGAGGCGTCTCTGTAGTGCTCTGCTAATCAGGGTTATTTTACTCTCTGAGATTTCATTTCTGCTTAAAGGGGCTGGTGGCAAAATAAGCTTTCGTTTTCTTACAATACCATATTCCCAGGGAAGGGCACTTGTCGGAAAGTCTTCAGTGACATTCTGTCCTTGGTGCCGCAGGTGGCTCAGTTGTCCTCCCAGGTCCCCTAGAAATGTGTCCCTCCTTAATCAAAGAGTTGCCCTGTGCATTTACCCAGGTCTTTGCGCGGAGCTGTGGCGATTTGCCCACCGCCCGCTGCTGCTTCTGTTCTCCTGGGCCCATCGCTCTTAGCGAAGCTACATTAAGTAGCTTCATTGAGGTTGCCACATTGCACAACACACCTAGCAAATGTACACTGCAGACTAGGTGAGTCTCTGACAATGGCTAGACAGCTTCGGTGTGCAAACATCCCCTAGAAACGTAGCCGTTTTATTTTTGAGTAGCCTGACACAGTCACAGTTGCTTCCGAGGTCGCCCCTCCAGTTTTTCCAGGGTTCGACTCCACGCAGGTGCCAGGAAACGTGTGTCCTCCTGCTTTGATCGGTCTCTGGCGTGGGCCTGGCTCCATTTTCCTCAGCCACCTCTCTGCCTCCCATGTGTAACAAATCCGCAGACACAGCAGCTGTTGCCAATACCTCCAATCCGCAGCAGCGGCGCCCAGCCCTCCACGCTCCCCAGGGTTCCCGAGGCCCAGGACAGCTCACATAGACCATTTGTGACCTTCTCCCCCAAGGAGGGAACTTGCTGACAGACTCAAGGCAGAGTTAAGCGGTGAGTGTGGGGATGTGGGGTTGACCCGGACTAAGCTAAATCGCACAGGAAGGGAGAGGAACCCAAGGCTTAGAGGGAAGGCGAGGGAGCAAGACTGGCGTGGCCCCCAGTTCTTAGAGGGTGGGAGCCACTGGGGTGGTGAGGGAGGGAGATGGGCAGCTGAGTAGAAGAGGGACAAGGAGGGGATGTGGAGAGGGTAGTGGAGAAATGTCCAGTGCAGCTTCGGGGGCATGAAGTACTGCGTGGCCAGCCTTTCAAACTCCCTTCTGTCTCCCCCGAGCGAGGGTGCATACAGCACCCATTGCTCAGTAATGCAGGAGAGCAACAGAATACATGGTGTTGAGTGCAACACCCAGACTGCCTGAGAGCAGAAAACGGAGGCCACGCAGAGCCTCAGCACATCACATCCCCACCGGGCCCGGGGGCCTGGTTTTTTCCACCGCTAGCTCTTCCCATCTCTTCCCCTCCCTTTTGGGTCGTTCTCATCCTGACCGAGTCCCACAAAGACCCCTCCTCCCTCCCCGCCCCCAAGCTCCAACCTTCTCTGTGTGCAGAGCATCTGAGAATCTCGCACGCGTTTGGTCTCTGGGCGGCACGGCAGCGTTCACATTGCTGAGGACCTCCGAGAGCCTCGGGTTCAAGTGCAGAATCAAGACTTCAATTCAGGGCTCAGCACACTTTCTGTGTAAAGGACCGGATAGGACGTAGTTGGGACTTTGTGGGCCAGCAAGCAACATTGAGAATATTATGTAGGTTCTTATAGAACAAGCGAGAAAACACGTTTTCACAAATATTTTTATTGGTAAAATTCAAAGTTTTGTAGACACCGAAATTTGGATTTTGTACAATTTTCACAGGCCACAGAATATTTTCCTTGGATCTTTTTCATTTATTTAAAATGGTAAAACACCATTCTTAGCTTGTGGGACGTAGAATAACAGGGACTGGGCTGGATTTGGCCCGCTGGCTCTAGTTTGCCGCCCCTGTTGGAAGATGAACTCCAAGCCCCTCTGTTCTTCCTGTATCTCTGCAGACTCGATCGTGACGATCTGGACAGAAATGCTGGTCATCAAAAGCTCAGCTTCAAAGCCAATGCCTGTGATTCAGGACAGGTAGGCAAAATGACAGAGTTACAGAGTGTTTTACTCTTCTCCAGATGTTTAGTTGGGGGGACCAAATGCCTTTGTAATTAATGCTGTCATGTACCCTTTATCTGAAGTCTGTGCCCGGGACCACCGTGGTGACCTTACGTTTTTATAGCAACAAACTGTTTTCAAAGTGTTTTAACATACAGTATCTCATTAGATCTTAATAGCCAGAGAGATTGGAAGGGTAATTATTATCCTCATTTTAGGATTGAAAAGCACGTCAACAAAGTCTAGGCTGCAGGAAGCAGTGGCGCTAACAGCAGGCATCTGGGGGTGGATCGAGACCGGGCCTCAGGTGTTGCTAGGGGCGGGTGACATAGCAACAACGGTGGAACCGGAGCTGCCGTTGGGAGGAGTGACAGCCAACAGAGGACATAAAATAATCCCACCACCATGAAAGGAACTGGCTCATGTATGAAGATGAAAGACACTCCCTCTTTGAATATTCCCAGAAATATTTAGCTTTGTTTATTGTAACCTAAAACATATCTTTAGATAAAAGGCTCCAAATGCTGAATAAATCCAAAAGATAAAAAGAACAGACTTCAAGGTAAAAATTATACTTCCGAAAACAGTCCCAGGATGCTTCTAAGGCCAGCGCCCAGAATGTGTGCTGTGCCATCCCTGTCCACGTCGAAGGTGTTAAAGCAGGAGGCAAAGAGAATGTTAAGAAAATCCCAGAATGCAGGTTGACCCCAAGGGAGAGCATGAATGGGGACACAAAGGCGGAGATGGTGACCTTTCCTCCACGATCTGAGTGAGATCACAGAGGCCTGCGACTTCAAAGAGCCGCGGCAGGGTAGTGGCTAGGCCGTCTGACTGCCTGCTTCTAGCTGGCTTCCTTCTGGAGAGAGGTCACGGAAGCAGGGACAGCCTGCTGCTGCTGTCTGCTTCTATCATGGCCACATGGTGACATCACACAAGCCCAAAGTCCTTTGAACACTGCCCTCAGGAAGTGCCACTTGGTGACAGAACCGATGCACGAAAGGGTTGTGGGTAAGAGCCAGAGAGCTCTGGAGTCACAGTAACCTGAGCTCACATCCCCAGTTCTCCCCTTACGGGCCTTGACCTCGGGGAGCCGGCCCTCACCTAGTTCGTGGGTTGTAATGGAGGACAATACAGCAGCTGCAGCACCGGCTGGTGGGAGCACTAAGTGAGGTACTGCACATGAAATGCCTGGCACGTGGCAGGGGCGCAAGCAATGTGCGCTGCTGTTACAGGTGTTATTTATCAGGCCCAGCAGCAGACCTGAAATGGCGAATGACTCTGGAGAGACAGCTCGGTGGTGGAAGGAAAAGCGTTGGGCTGGGGTTCAAGAGTCTGGGGTCTCATGTGGAGCTCTGAGCCCTGGGGAGAGGTTAAGCACTCCGAGGGAAGCCTGAGTATGCTCATAGCCTGAGCCATCTCAACTCAAACGTGGAGAAATAGAGTCTACTTCACAAGGTCATTGGGCGGATGAAGGAAGTTGGTGTGAGCTTGCTTGGTGTGTTGTGTTACTATACCGTACCACACAGATGCTCACAGCCGCACGCCCAAACACAGCGTTATGTACGTGTTTATACACACACCGCATCTCACTTGATAAAGGGTTTGGGGCATTCTTCGAATCTCAAGCAAAGCTCAGTAGATGAAAAGAAATGCACCCACATAAATGAAAAGAACACGTGCAAAATAATGGACTGTAAATATGATTTAAAAATCAAGGCCTGGGAGTAGGGACAAGTAGGAACAAGAGACCCGGGAGAAATAAACATTCAAAATTGTGGGTCAGATGATTCTGTCTACTATTCAAACTGAATATCTAATTTACTCCTTAGTTTTCTTGAGAGTCAAAGGGAAAACAGGGAGATGTGATTTTTCCTTCTTATTGAAAACAATACGCAATTCTGTCTTTCCCTCTCCTCTCCTCTCCTTCCTTCCTTCCTCCCGCCCCCCTCCATTCTTCAAGACAAACATTAGTTTGCAACCTTTACTATAGCCTTGCCAAAGTAAGCAAATGAAGAAACCAAGGTTCAGAGAGGTTGCTTAGCTTGCCTGAGATCACACAGCTAATAGAAGGCAAGGCTGGGATTCCAATTCAAGTCCAAAGGCACCAAAGCCCCTGAGTAGTACTGTTCAGCAGAAGCCTTCCTGAGCTGCTGCAGCAGCCAGGGAGGCCGTTTCCTGGAAAGTTAGCCAGGGACTGCCTTGGTGCCCCAGCTCTGCCCTGAGTGTGATTCAGTAGACAATCACGTTTTCAAGACAAAAGAAGATGGACAAGTAAGCCCTCTCTTTGGCTCCGTGCTGGGCAAGGAGAGCCAGCCTTCATGGAGGGCATCTTCTGGGGACACTGAGGAAAGAAAGGATGTTGGCTGACCTTGGGCTCATAAACAAACTTGGCAGAGGGCACTTGCTGAGGTGTCCTTCTCAGCCGACAATTGCCGAAGGCACAACAGAATGGCACAGACAAGGCTCCCTCTGTAACAAGAAAGAAAACTTAAGTCAGCCCTGGGTGGGGCAAGAAGAGTGGCGTGCACACTGCTCAGCTGCGAGGGGACAAGGCAAGAAGGAGCCTTCCCAGCATGGCAGCCCACGGTAAGTGACACTGTGATTTCAGTAAGGTTCATGCGTCTTCGGGTGGCCACAGGTTATGTTAGCCTGGATTCCTGAATGCATTTCACAGTAGGTTCATGAAAGGGCATGGAGTGACACAGAATGTCTCCACTATCACAGTGTCTTCGGGCGGTACTCCTTCAGCAACCGTGGCGTCTAGTCTCATGAGGCCTTTCCTCCAGTGTCTCTTGACCAAAGCTAAGGGCTTGACACCCACAGGATAGCTCAGGGAAAGCAATTCTGCAGAGGCTAAGACCTCTTGGTTCAGTTCTGTGCCTCCCACTGTGGAGTTTGACCAAAGGGTAGACTTTCTGTGACATTGGGTCATGTGTATCTTATCTTCAGAGTAACTGTCCATCAACGTCACTTTTCTAAACCTGAGGTTTGGATAAAAATCGGACAGTTGACAGTTGGGTGCTACAATTTCCACAGTATGTCAGCTGCGGTAGAACAGTGTCCTTTGGTAATCACAAGTAAACAGATGGAATTTGATACTATGCTCTGAAATGTGAGTAGGCAAACTACGCTCTTTACCTGGATTGATAGCCATTCAGCCGCTGCGTGGAGGTCGGATGCGGAAAACCAGAGTTGTTCTTAGGCAACGGTTCTGGGGCTTTTCTAGGGCTTGAAAAAATGATTAATTAAGGCCTGAAAATTTTACCCTGTGGAGCCTGAGAAGGAGCTGTGAGCCTATAAAATGCTGGAGTAGTCAGTGGTTCCCCTCGATGACCATGTGAAATCTGGGTAATGTGCCCACAGATAACACCGTTTTGATCAAAGCAAAATTCTGATGAAACTGCCAGGATGCATTAATTGAAAGATGCGCTTGTTTCAGTTTCTAAATAGATGTATGTGTTTTATGAGGTAATTGGATATGAACCGATTACATTTGAGGAGACGTCTGCCAAAAATGATTTTAGTCGGGCTCTATAATTAATTAACGGGAGGTCCTCCGAATCAGAAGGGTTTGCTGGTTACAGCGAATGTAATTGGGAGGAATCTGGACCATAAATCCCTGTCTGTGGGGATTATTCATCTTTAGTGTGGCATTTTAAAGAAGGCCCGAGCTGGAATCCTTGCCTCTAGTTTGAATGACAGGCATTCACAGACAGGACCAGGGAAGAAAGACAAAATCATAGACAGGTCATATAAGAAATGACCAAGACAAGAAAAAAAACTGTGAGGGAACATTTGCCAGGCCCAGCATTACCCACGTGAACTGGGGTGCCATGGTAGTGAGTCCCGAAGCACTGGGGCTGCGCAGGAGATCCTCAGCTGCGCTGCTGAGCAGAATCTAGTGCCGGGTGGAAAGTTGTAATGGCTACGCATTACATTCCTCTCCTTTTTGTTGGTACGTTTTTGCTCAGTCAAGATACCAGTAGCAGAACTAGGAAAGCGAGAGTCTTTTCAAGGAAAGGCCTCGGGGGGATGATGGCTTTCCTCTGTCCCTGTCTGTTGTCAATAAACCAAAGGTGTCCTTGTGCTTTGGGGTGCTGTCGGGTCACCTGAGGGCTGTAATATCCCACCTACCTGCCTCTCGTCTTCAACTCTGCCACGCACGGCTCTGGCTCAGAAGTGAGCACTGAAAGGCCTCACGTAGGAAACTCTGCCCCACGCACGTCTGTTCACTTCCCCAGCGCCCCTCTCAGGTCTGTCGGCTCTCGGGGACCCGGCTTCCCCGGTCCCTGAGTCTGGTTTCCGATGACGAGCAGTGTGCCGAGACAGGAGGAGAAGGAGTGACTCAGCACTAGCCGGACAGGGTCAGAGCCAGGGCCATGTGAAGTGCAGAGTCACAATAACAAAGCAGTTCTGGATGTGGAACCAAATTTTATATAAGAATCAAATATTATGTATTCATGACAATTCTGAATCAAGAGCTGGCAAAAGACGCTGTTTTCCAGGGCATAACATAATGTGTCAAAATTGACCATAAAATATAAGCTGAAAATCCAATAATATTTTAGTAGGAAGTAGATTTTACCATAAAAGTTATTTTAAAAGACCCAGATTGGTTTAACAGCAGCTACCTTCCATCGGATGTAGCTGGAGGTTAGCATGTCTCTGGCAAAATCTGGACCACAGAAGCTCAGCATGGTTTGCACACATGACTTAGAAGAAACCACTGGCGTTAGGGTTTCCATCAAAGAGGAACTGCCAGGCAGCAAGCCGGGAAGCCCAGGACACAGCACTCTGGGAGGGAGGCATTATGCAAGGAGGGGCCTGCGCAGGGAAACTCGGGGTACGGGGGCTGACAGCACTGTGGGGCAGCCTGGGGAGGCCCAGGCCACTCAGAGGGTCTGCTGGGGGGAAACCAGTTGCATAAATATCTAAAGCCCAAGCATATGTCTTTTGAACATTTGGCAGGAACCGAGCCAAAGTAAAGAAGGCAGAGCAGGCAGGCTAAGATCCCTCTGTCTCCTCCTCATGTTCACCCTTTGGGAGGGCCTGGGGAGCTCGGGTGGGGGCAGGGGGGGGAGATGTGTGAGCTAAATTGGGTTCACACCATAACAGCCTCGGGGTTTGTTCAGTGGCTAAGGAGTAGTAATAAGGGGATGCTGACCCTCTTTAGTTTTCTCTATGTTTGAATCTTTGGAAATATATAATTTGTTTCTGAAAGATTTTCATTAAAATATGTTTTAAATAATATAAGGAACAAGTATCTTTTACCTTGACTGTGGCACTGCTGTGTAGTGGTATGAGTCTGACAGAACACGTTCAGTTCCTGGTGTTGTCTTTTAGTAGCTGTGTGACTCCAGGCAAGTTTTCAATGCTTGATCTTTTCATTTAATGAAAACAAAACAAAGCAAAAATGAAACCAGATCATTTTGAAGCCATGCATGCCATGGGCAGAGGTGTGGTTGAGAATATCTGCGTTGCGTCTGAGGGGCATCCCTGGGGACCCGTCCCATTGTCACCAACTCCCTTGATTCTGATGTCTTATGCTTGGCGGGTGGCAGGGCCTCCCCAGCGCCTCTCTGACTTGCGGGGAGAAGGGTTGGAGGGTAAGTCCCCACGTGGGATTACAGCAGGGCCCCACCTGGCGAGAGAGTCTATAGAGGCTTTCAAAGCAGCTCCTCTCCTTGGGGATGAGAACACCTTCAAAGAGCACTTTTTGTGGCTATTGTGACAGAAGTCTCACCCTCTCTCAGACTCAGTTTCCGCCAGGCAAAGGCCAGGAAGTTCAGCTGTTGTACTCAGAGGGACTGGCCCAGGGCTGCACGAGAAACAGGGCTGTTTCCTATTGGTTCAGCTGTACCTGGGTTCTCAGAGTAGAACCGTTTGGAGAGTGGACTTGGCTGAGAGTGTCTCTTGGGGGAACTAAGGCTGACAGCCTCCGACTTTTTCCCTCTTCTTCCACGATGGGCTCTAGGGAGCCCCCACTTTTCCTTCCCCTCGGTCTTCTCGGAGTTCATGTGTCCGCTGCTGCCCATCGTCCTGACTACTGCTGCCAGAGTCATCAGGCACAGGAGGCAGTGGGCCTTTCAGACCTGGTCATGCGCAGTCTTTAGCTCCTGCAACTGGATGCACGGGTGAGAACTGGGGCTGCCCAGGCTTCTTCTTTCTCTGCATGGCAGAGCCCCTGTTCCCAGAGAGCACCTGGTAGTAAGCTATGACCCTGTTTAGGCTGTGGGACCCACATCGGATGGCCCAGTCACACCTGGTCTGCACCTCATGGCCTTGCCTGTGGAAATCCAAGCTGTCACAGCACGTAGCCAGTGGTGCCTTTGTCCTGGCTGAGGGGCTGACAATGTGGGAGTCAGAACCCAGGAATCTCCTGTGGAAACACTCCTACAAGGGAATGAAGCTGGACACCTTGTCCTTTCTGGACATTCCAGTAACCTCCTGCTACTCGGGAGGGGCAATTGTCACTATGCTTCTGGGGCCCACAGCGGTGATTTCCCTCCGCTGGGGTTGGGGTGGGAGAGTGGGGGATAGGTGTTCTGAGGCAGCATGTTCAGCAAGAGCAGAGATTTTTTTGGGTAGAGGTGGAGGTGGGGTGGAGTATGAGGAGCGTGGGGCTAAGGGTCCCAGGCTGAAGGCCAGGGTGCTCCAAGGAGCTAGCTGGGGGCAGGAAACAGATGGTTGCGGGGCATAGACCATAAGGACTGCCCTGGTGGCATAAATGCTAGAGGCTGGGGGTAAGGCAGAGATGGGGGATAGGAGGCAGGAGGTAGGGTGTGGGCTGTGGCAGAAAGGCCCACGGTGAGTGGGAGGAATGTCAGGGCCAGAGGTGCTTGGCCAGGTGAGTCTTCTCAAGAGCACAGCATCTTCCAGAGGATGGTGAAGGACCTGGGGAGGGCTCCTGGGGAATGCCTTCCTCTTCTCTGTAAGTACTGATAGCTATCTGAGCTGTTACTTTATAAGGCGAAGTTCTTCCTTTCAGAGTTTACAATTTAGCTGATGATAAGTTCACTCAACAGAGGGTTGAATACAAACCCTAACAAGTGATATTCTGAATGAACAGGAGTTCTAATGAGGGAGAGCTGACAAATGAGATGGAGTGATGGGAGGGGCAACATGTGGAAACTTAATCTGAGCTGAATCTTGAAGCGATGGGCAGGCTTTGGTGAGCTAGGGGTGGGGGCAGGTAGGAAGAATGTGCTGTGGCAGAGTTGAGGGAGGCATATTATAAGGGGCTGGCCACGATGGAAACTCTGTGAAGAAGACAAGTGAAAAATGCTTGGAGGATAGCGAGGGGGCCACGTGATATAGCCCGAGAACATCGAGGGGAGATGGTCAATACGTAGAGGACCAGAGCTTCTGTAGGCCAAGCCACCTTCAATACCACACTGCATTCCTGACATAGAGGACTGCACCAGAACAAGCCAGAATCTATAACATTAACACGAAGAAAACAATCTTAGAAGCCTAGCAGATGGGTCCTGACTGGTGTGGCTCAGTGGATTGAGTGCCAGCCTGTGAACCAAAGGGTTGGTTGCCAGTTCGATTCCCAGTCAGGGCACACGCCTGGGCTGTGGGCCAGGTCCCCAGTGGGGGTGGGCAAGAGGCAGCTACACATTGATGTTTCTCTTCTTCTCTTTCTCCTTCTCTTCCTCTTTCTGAAAATAAATAAATAAATAAATAAATATATTTTTAAAGAAGCCTAGAAAATGAAATTTGACCATCCCTGTCAAGAAGGGAGTTTTACCCAAAAGATTTCTACCCCATGGTTTCATTGGTAAGAGCATGGCATGGGGAGATATTCAATTAAATGAATAAATAAAAGGTCTTATTAAATACTCAGTTAATCTGATTCTTCTTCTCTTTTCATGCTCACCAAGTATTCTTTTGTTTGAAACTTAGCATTTCTTTTAGATTGGCCTACAGAGAGAGACAGTTACTGGCCACAGATATTTCAAGTGTTCTAGTCTCTTCAACAAGGATTTCTTATTGTAAAATGATTGATGGGCTCCTGGGTTTCCTACTCATGAGTGTGGCTAATGGGGAGATCCACCTTTGGTGTCAGAAGCTGACTGCCGGATGCTGCATGGTGGCCGGTTTGGGGGCACAAGGTCATCCTGTGTAAGGTTTCTTGAGAACAGACTTGCCACAAGCTTTGAGAAAGTGTCGTGTGGAGCATGGCTCTAGAGGGCCTTACATGCTGGTGTGATGTTCTACAGGAATTTGGGTGTCCAGTCAACCAATACCTGCTGAGCCCTTGCTGTGGGAGCGGCTCCGTGGGAGAGGAAAGCTTTCACAAGCGTTCTCTGTGGAACCTACAATGTGGTGAGGAAGGCGGCTCCTCCAAAACCATGATGATGAGCATGGAGACAAAGGTAGAAAACAGACTTCTGGGAGGGGGTGGCGTTCAAACTTGGCCTAGAAGGAGGATAACTTTTAACTGGCAGAACTAGAAGAAAGGCCATTTTAGGATGTGGGAGCAACGTAAGGCATTAAAAAAAAACCCTCGTGCCTGAGGAGGGGTGATGAGTATGAAGAACAAAAGGCTGGCCAGAGCAGAGATGACCTTGATCACCAGCGGGCTGTCCTGTAAGTAATGGTGGTTTGTTTGTGCATAGGCAAGTGATGCAGATATCTCTTAGGAGGTAGCACTTTCTGTCGCTTAAGAAAAAGGTTTGCGTGGTGGGGTGAAAATGGAGACAAATGTACTTGAACAACAGTAAAAAGAAAGAAAAAAGTTAGAGGATTATGAAAATGGGTTAAAAAGACATTTGGCAGGAGGAAAACATAAATTACAAGACTGTCGCATATTGGGTGAAAGGTGAGGACAAGCCTGAAGTACAGGTGTGAAGGGAAGGGGGTGGGAATGGAAAGGACAGAGCAGGTCCCAGGCAGAGGTCTTCACATGCTGGCCTGCTGCCTGGGGGTCCAACAGGTCCAACCGCAGGGGACGCACAGACCTCAAAAGTTGTGTGTTGGATTTCATGGGTGTGCAAGTGTGATTCAGCCGGGGAGAGGTCTCGGTTAGCCCACATCTCCCCACAAGCAGATGTCGAGATGGTGTGAAACTTTCAAGAACTTTCTCAGAGGAAATGCCTGTGGGAGAAAAAGGGGAGGGACTTGGGACAGGGGAAGGCAGGCAGGAAGGAAGTTCTGATGGAAGCCTTTTAGAGTGCCATGCCATCTAAGGAAGGTTCAGCAAAGCCATCAGGGAATTCTCCCTCCAAGTTGCTAATCACAGGAGTTCCGAGGCTCCCAGGAGCACGGTGCCTTGGTATTCTTGCTGTGTTTAGTGTTTATGCGGGAGCCGCCTGTCAGAAGCATAGCCGCGGCACAAATGCAATTCTATTTTTGAACACTACAGCTGGAGGCCCCGGTCAAAGGCCCTTCCTGCAGTTGGAGACCTGAGAGACTCACTCTCAAGCCCACTGCAGGGCACGTGGCAGCTACTGGATCCCCACACAGGTTCATGACCAAAATAGGGTTAAAACGTTACCTTCGTAGAAACTTTTGAAGTAGAACTAACAACATATGCAACTAATTTTCTGCATACCTAGGAAAATGGGGGTGCCATTGTCTGAGACAGGATGCACAGGATAAGGCACAGCACAAGAAAATGTGCTTTATTCCTGCTGTGCTGTGTTTTAGGTGCTGGTGAGAGAGCCCATTAAACATTCACCAAGCAAGCTGGGAGCTCAAGGGGCAGATGCAGTTAGAGCTGCGCCTCTAGGAAAGGGACTGTCCTCAGAGAAACTCGGGTGACAATGGCAACCCTAGAAACGACTGTTCCCCTCAGGAAGACTGTGGGTTGAGCGGAGCAGGGGGCGAAATGTCTGTTTCAGACGGAAGCACCGGGCCTAACCGTCCAGGTGGAGTGCGAGAGAAGCCAGGGTGAGAGCTAGAAGTAGTGCAAACGGGAAGGGGGTAGTGACTAAAGCACTTACATACTTGTATTCTCAAAGCAGCGAGGACCAGGTCTAAGAACTAGTGGGCTTGACAAAATGCCGCATGCTCGCAGAACATCAAATAGGGAGAGGTCCAGAGCACAGAGCCATACTTTGAAAAGAAAAGACTTGTGTGAGAGGCTTCGTCTTCCCATTTCGTTACGTCTGTGTTTGGTACCTCCCTGCGTTTTCATGAAGAACTGTTTACTATGTTCAGTTCCTCCTCAACTCCAAATGCGGAGTGGGGGGGTGCGAGGGTGGGGGGACGTCAGGGGGGCCAGGAAGGGGCCTGGAGGAATCAGGGTCTGTCACAAAGAAATGAACAGCCCTCTTCATGTGTGTCTGAGGCATTTTCCCTCTTTCTGTAGCTTGAGAAGTTGTCACCCTAACCCCACAACATAAAAACGAAACAATACCTGATATGTGTTATGTTAAGTATTTTAGGCCTCATATATATTTGCTTTTGAAAGCTTAGCATAGCAGTTTTTTTTAATACAGATGATTGGCATCATGCTTTATTGAATTCACTTTGGAAAACAAATTTTCTAGGGTAGAGATATTTTTTCCTGTGCAGTGAGGGGACTGGAAACTTGTACTACTGTTTGATATTTCAGAAATGCTTCTCATTGCCCATTTTGAAAAATTTTGTTTGTTAGTTCAGTTTGTTCATTAGATTCCACATATGAGTGAAATCATATGGTACTTGTCTTTCTCTGACTGGCTTATTTCAGTCAGCATAATGCTCTCCAGGTCCATCCATGCTGTCGTACAGGGCAAGATTTGCTTCTTGGTGCCCGTTATTGATCTAGGTTGTTTGATGACCAAGCCTTTAATTCCTATAAAATGTGAGTATATAGAGGATTGATTCAAGAGTTGTCCCTTGGAACAGCATGTCTTGTCTGCTGCAAAATGGTAGTTTTGATTTTTATCACCAGGTTCCTTGATGCCCTTTCTATAAGGATCTACATGACTCATGTACATTGCTTTGGGAATATTTTATTTCTGGTGCGAAATTTATAGTTTTAACTTCTTAGAAAATGCAAACTTTGTAATCTGATATATTTCCCTTTCCCCCTTATTACCAGAGCATTACTCAATACTTAATTATAATAATGGGTTAATCTTGGTCCTGGTAAGATGAGTGCCTGACTTTAATATATATTTGCTGAATTACTGAACAAATGGATTAGTTGCTTAGGACCTCAGTTCTATTTCTGATATAAATGTCATTATTTTACATTGTGTTACAGCTTATAAATTACTTTGGATTATCTCAGAAGTAGACTGAGAATTAATCTTGAATTCAATCTATAAAGCAAAGAAAGCACACTGCACCTACTAAAAAATAAAATAGAGACAATGAGTTTCTTTGATTTTTCATGTTTTAATATAATAATGTAATCTACAAGAGCACATTTAATGTGGGTTTCATGTTTAAGGTAGATCAAGGAGAAAAGTCACCACTTCATCATTTTTTAGTTCAAGGAAGTAAGCTCACTGGAGAAGCATGGTCTTCTAAGTCAGATTTTATAGAATGTGCTAACGTTGTGAACTTGGAGAGCTAAATAGTTTTGAAGCTCAGTCCCTTTGTCTGTAAAATTGAAGGAACAATATCAGGTATCTCCTAGGGTGGCACATAAGTTAAATGAGATAAAATACAATATGACGGAGTTAAGTGTGCAGGGGAATTCGGATCCCTCCTCCCTTTTCTGTGAGCAACACTGCAAACAGAAATTCAATTATGGAAGAAGAAAGGCAATCAAGGAGCACTCAATTTCCTTTGCCTTTATAAATCAAGATCATATTTATGAGTTGTATTTCAGCATGTTTACTGGTGAAAACAAAAACAATAAGCACAGAAACCAGGTACATTGTTCTATTGTGTTCTCATGACTGTAAGAGGTCTGGGAGCATTTTTCGTTTGCCATTTACTACCCGGTGTTCCTGAGTCCGCTGAGGAAGCCTGCAGACCTCTCACTCGGCTTCAGGTATTGACATTCCTGTGGAGAACTGATATCTTCTATAGGATTATTACTCATCATGACTGGAGTTCAATAAATAAATTAAAAACACAGCCAGGCTTCAGCCCTGGAAGTGACTCACTTCTCAAGTAATGCTCTCCCTTCACTTCAAGACTGGCTTGGAGATGCCCTGAATCAGAGCCGCTCACTGTCAAAGGGGCCTCTGGACTGCTCCCAGAAGAGTTTGTAGGCTGTCTAATAGAAGTGCGAGGCATTTGGCCGAGTGCTTTCTGGAGCTTGTCTTGCAAATTCCTGTAATTTGCACCAGGTCACTCGTTATCCATTTTAGCTGACTGAACAGTTTGCATCGAGGGTGTGAAAAGGCAGCCGAAGCAATAGTTAGCAGA
The DNA here is from genome assembly GCA_007922815.1 of Macrotus californicus. Lineage (NCBI taxonomy): Eukaryota > Metazoa > Chordata > Mammalia > Chiroptera > Phyllostomidae > Macrotus > Macrotus californicus. The sequence continues at coordinate 15,076 of VMDR010001299.1, read as the reverse complement.
GACCTTCCAGGAATGCGCTGTCGTCACTCTGACCGTGAGTAAGTAGGTCATGAACTACAACAAGCTCTTCCCTCCGCAGAAAACACACGTGCGTGCACACTCACACACAGAACATTTGTTTAAGAATAATTGGTCACCGTGAAAACTGCCTCACCACGGGAATCTGCAAAACAAACAGACAACAACAATCAAAGAAAGAAAAAGAAATCTAAACCTGAGCGGAAAATACACCACTTAACTGAAAGCAAACACTTTAGAAAACTCTAATGGGTCTCCAGCCTTGTTTTTGGATATTTTTGGTGTTCTTTTTAGACCGATTAGAGCTTAAATAGTTCAGTGGTGTTCTCTGTCTAAGCTACATTGCAAATTCAGATGCTTTCCAGTTTAGCATTTCACTAATAGTCTGTTATTTTCCGCCCAGGTTGCTTTGTGACAGTCTCATGCAGAACTTCTTCCGAGGTGGTCTCTTCTCTTTTAGATGGGTCTTATTATCCATTAAGGAATAATGAGATAAATAGGTGCCATCAAGTGACTGCCGGGCAATAAGTGTGCAGCACAACCTTGCAAATAAGTAGTTGCTTTCTCACCTGGAGCGCTTTAAAATATGTCCATGCTGGAAACATTCCAAAGGACCACCTTACAAAAGAACACAAAACTCTACTTAGTATTGCATCTGTACAGTTCTCAGAGGAGTTTGTTTAAAGCTCTACTTACCGTGCATATACGTGGGTGTTCACAGAACCAAGAAAGTGAACATGAAGTGGTTTTCCCACTGGGCATGCTTCATGCATGGTAGGAAGCATAGAAGTGACCAGAAGTGCTAGGTTTCTGTGGGGGGAGGCCAGCCGCAGGGCTCAGAGCCTTCACGGCTGTGGTGATGCCAGAGGTGCGACGACTAGGACAGCCAGCTGCTGCTGCCAAGCAGAGGCAAGTCACTCCCTGGGCTTTCCTTGCAGGGAGAAGGAATGGGAAGTCGCACCGGGACCTAGCCCTCTGGGACAGGAGGGATCAGTCTGTGGCTCGCTGTACAGTGTTGAGGGTGAGGGATGAGGCAGGCTGTTGGCTGGGCTTTCCACATCCTTGTTGTTGCTAGGTGCTTTATTAGAGCAGGAGATAAAATGATTCTCCCACAATTCCAGGCCCCACCCTTTGCTTCTGTGCCCAAGTGTCCTTGGAGTTTTAACTCATAGTCTGGGGCTTTCTCCGACCTCTGTGCCCCCAGCAGTGTCGGTGTCCAACCCTGGACTCCCCCATCACTAAATTTGTGAGATGGAGGTGGGAAGTTTGACCACTATACAAATTATAGTTCCAGAAACTTAAAAATACTTCTTCAAAAAAATCCCTTAGATCTCTGCTATCCATCTGAATATCATGGGAATTCCAATTCAGAGACTAGTTTCTCCTAAAATCAGGCCCAGTATCCATGCTGCTGTAGTAACAGTGCTAATGAAAGAGAGTTTCCGTGAGACTCATGGGTCAAACTGTTTCAGTCACGGGGGCTGCACTTAGGTGTTCCAGAGACTACTTCATCTTTATCCTTCCACTGCAGATTCTGGTGTTATTTTATAGGCAGGCATGAAATTCTTTAGCTGGACTAGGAATTAATGAAGTACAACATGACTGATAGGCTATCTATTTGAGACCAGTTTAAAAGATCATGGTCATCGGTGTACATAGCCAGTGTTTTCTTTCTTCAATTCAATCTTCAGGGGCAAAACTTTTTCAAATGCTGTGCCTAGCCACAGTATAAAGACAGATGGCACCAAATTTTCCACGCCTCAGGCAAAAAAACCGATATATTCAAGCTTCTGGAGCTTCAGTACATTGAATCCCAATCTCAGATTGATGTTACTAGTCAGTGTGTGATGCGATTTTTCGGAAATGATATGATGCAGGGGTGTACTCTAAAGTATGTGCTCCCGTTTTGAGATGTCAGGTTGAGCACACATTTGCTTTTTGACAGTTCCCCAAAACCATCGAGGGCAGGGGCGGGGGCGGGGGGGAGGAATAGAAGTGGTTCACCTCCAGTGAGAAGATCAGGATAAAGGCAAGGAGAGGAGGGTCACCAATGGATAAGAAAGTTCAGTGAATTTCTGGGAGACAGAAAGAGAATGGACCTGTGTTGAAGGAAGGAAGCCCAGAACCTGCAAGTGGGAGCCAAGAAGCTTGGACAGACTAGCTTCTACATCAAACTGTGGGATCAAATGGGAGTAAAAGGCACCAATCAGAGATAAGCTTATGGAACAGCTGCACCGGTGGGTCCCACAGAATAGCAAGAAGCCTACGACTTACCTGTAAGCCAAACCAACCAACCAACTCTTCAATCCATCAACCTACTAACCTACCATCAACCAATCAACGAAAACAGAGGGATGTTTTCTAAAGCAAATAGGAGCTCTGAAAAAAAGTCAGGGTCCCAGCTGTGTGTTGGTCCCTAGAGTAGCCCCTCTTCATGCTGCCCATGGTAGGCCTGCAGCTCAACAGGGGCTGACCCTTCACTTGTTCTAAAGCATAATTGTCATCTCACATGCCTTACCCAGGTGAACAGACTCCCCAGTCAAGATTTTCTCAGAAAAGGGGAGGGCCTTTTGGGGTCTAGATCTTCTTACAAATACTGGAGGGAAGCCACACCAGCTACTCTGGTTTCTTTTCTTAAATATGAGTGAAGTTTACCAGTCCTAGGACAAAATAAGAAGAATCATCCATCATAGCACAAAAATCAGCCACTTCCCTGGCCAATGAGGCTCAGTTGGTTGGAGCGTCAATTTGTAAATGAAGCATTGTGGGTTCAATTCCCAGTCAGGGCACATATCTTGGCTGTGGGTTTAACCCTTGTCCAGGTACATATGGGAGGCAAACATTCAATGCTTCTCTTTCACATCAATCTCTCTCTCTCCCTTCCTCTCTACCTAAAAGGCAATGAAATAATGTCCTTGGATGAGGATCAAAAAATTAAAAAGAAAAGCCACATGGGAAAGAAAGATGTATCAGCTAAGATGCCTTCAACTACAAATAACAGAAAATCCAACTATAGGGTTGGCCAAAATGTTCATTTAGTTTTTTTCATAAAACAAAAGACACATTTTTCATTTCCACCAATAACTTTATTGATTTGGATATTTTGAGAATGTCGGCTATCTCTCATATGGTATAACATTGATTATTCTCAATTAATGTCTTGATTTGATCACTGTCAACTTCAACTGGGCTACCTGACCATGGAGCATGGTCCAGCAAGAAATCTCCAGCACGAAACTTTGCAAACCACTTTTGACATGTTCGATCCCTCACAGCACCTTCCCCATACACTGAACAAATTTTTTTTGTGTGTGTTTCAGTTGCGATTTTACCCTTCTTGTAATTATAAAGCATAATATGCCAAAAATGTATACTTTCTTCCATCTTTAATATTAAAATGATAACACAAAAATTCACCAATTTTGATAAGTTGTTTTTAATGTATGCTGACATGACAGCTGTCACAATACAATCTAACAAAATTGTTTTGAATGAATTTAAAGACAATTAAGTGCTACTATAGCCATCTTACAGAAAAAAAACAACAACAACACACTTTCTGGCCAACTCAATAGAATGGATTTGAGAAAGGATGACATTTATTTTTTCATATAAAGAAAAGTCTGGAGAAGGGAGGGTTCTTAAGTGGAGTAGCTCAGCAATGTCATCAAGGACTTGGGGTTTTCATCTTTCTGTTTGACTGTCCTCAGCATGTTAATAGTTTTTTTTCCTTATGGTTATGGATGGCAGCAGGCATTACATGAGTAAGACTGCTTTTCAAATTTTTCTTTTTCTTTTTCACCACATGCCATTTATTGTTAGTGAGAGGACCTGTCCCATAGATGTCCCAGTAGATTTTCTCTAGGGTCATGTTGGATCTCATGAATTGGGTCTTGTGCCTGTGCCTAAAACATTGCTAGAGACAGGAACGAGACTATTCTGATTGGTCTCGACCAGGGTTTCCCAACCTTGGCACTACTGAATTTTGGATCAGATAATTCTTTGTTGGGAGGAGGGCCTGTCCTGTGTATCATAGACTGTTTAGCAGCATCCCTGGCCTCTGCCCACTAGATTCTAGTAGTGCTGACCTCCTATTGTGACAACCCAACATATTTTTAGACATTGCCAAATATCCCTGGTGGGGGGGCAGGCAAATCACTCCCACTTGAGAACCAGCACCCCATAGTAACTTTTAGACCCCTGATTTCACACCAGTAGGAAATGGACTGTAAAGTTATACCTCATTCTGGAGGGGCATCCTCAGTCAGTTTCAAGCAGGCTGTGAAAGACAACGGTCAACAACAAGTTTCCGGGGGGGCAGAACCAGGGACAGAAGGAGGCGCATGCTGGGGCAAAGCCAGGGGCCAGCCTTGCCGTCCTGGGATGCGGTAAATGCAGTGGGGCTGTGACCTCAATGTGCTTCCTGTCCGGCCATTTCCCTAGTGGGTGGTATTTGTCCTGTTTCGGCTCATTGGTTTTATGTTTGGTTTTTCAGTTATTCTGCTTCTTTTCCTCTACTGTACATCAGATGTATTGTTCCTTAGCTCATCTGGCCCCTAGGAGAGCTAGTGTACCCGGCAGAGGATAACCTCGTAGAGACTTCAAGCTTGATGCAGCAGCTGAGTGAGATTCTGTGAGTGCCCCCTTGGGGGAGGGTTGAGTGTGTTCTGCTAGGGTACATGGATATTGAGGAGTCAAAGGGAGGGCTTTGGCAGACACTACAAATGGAATCACTGAACATCTATTTCCAACTCCCTCCTCTATTTCCTGTCTCTACTATAGAGGTTAGAAATGTGCACACTCACCCACACGGCTAGTGGTAGCCACATGGCACAATATAGCCAGTAAGACAAATAGATCTTAAGGAGCGGACTGCTCTAGGAAAGCCTTTGCTTGATTCTTAAAGGAAACATGCAGCTGCCCTTTCTTCCCTTTTCCACAGATGCAATTCCTGGAACTACAGTCATCCTGCAGCCCCAGGACAACAAGCCCACATGCTAAGGATGGCTATGGGAAAATAGATTCTAGGTCTTTCATCACCTCATTATTCACCATATCAGTTCTGGATTGCCTGTCTCTGGACTTAACAATAATTGAGTACTTTGTAAGTCAGGTATTTGAGTTATTGTAAATCAGGTATTCTTTCAGTCTTTGAAACTGAACAGAAACTGATCAATAGCATAAAGACGGTAGAGTGAAGAGGAACAGTGGAATGAAGGACAGGGATGAAATGCCTCACACACAGTGCAGTTGAGGTTGTGACTTCTGCCTTTGCAACTGGTCTCCAGTGATATCTGGTAATTCCTCATCTACCCTCACTTTTTTTTTTTAATCCCCAAATCTTCCCCCTACTAAATATGCTATATTAGGCTGAGAAATTCTGGGTTTATTGCCTAGAGGAGGGCTGACCTAGCCATACACATCAATCAAGTTCTCGGCTTTTGAGATTCTAAGTATGCTTTTGAAATTCATTGTCTTGAAATTCAAAGACTTAATTTGCAAGAACCAGCTTTTTGGGGGAGAATATGTCATTGAATTCCAAAAGCTTGGTTTTGAACTTTCAAAGAAAAATTTCTGAAGAAATCAGGGCATGAAAGTGGATTCCCCTGAAGGCAGGAAAGAGGTGGGAGGCTTAGAGAGTGAGAGGGTTAGAGAGAAACCCGTACCAGGGAGATACCTGTGCTCTGCCTACCACCCTCCGCCCCAGGGCTGGGGGTGGGGACAAGGTGGGAAAATGTGAGAGTGGAGAGGAAGGCAGCAAGCTGAACAGCAGCCTCACACAGGTGCCCTCCAGCCCCTACAATGGTGCCAGAGGTAACATGGGGATTGTAGTGGGGTAGGCCAACAGCCCTGTGGGGTTTCCGGTGTCCCCTAGTCATGGAAAACAATCAGAAAGCTGTTCATGTGCCCAGAAAGTCTCAGAAAGGGTGAGAAGGCTGGTGGATCTGAAGACAGCGCTTACCAGACATGGGTGATACAGCCGTGTGGAGTAGGAACCCAGAGATCATGGTGGTGCCCTGATCAGCCTATTGGGTGTCCACGGAGGTGCTGACGGCCAGTCACCAGGAGGTGCCAAGGAGGACAGAGTTCAGCCACAGATAGAAGCCGGCTTATCCTCAATTCCCACAGCTTCCCAGAAATGACCTGCCCTCCCAGGAAAAATGGGTGGGAATGGAGGCATTAACTCCGACTTTATAGAGTTTAAATGTAAAATGACCCAGTTTGCCCAACTGACAATGATAAAGGTTTGGCTAGCTTGTAAATGAGGTCTTTAGTTACAGAAAATAAAGAAAAATAATCCTTTTTATGCTAAAAAATGTGGCTGAGAAAATTGAACCTGCTGCATGAGAAACTGTGGCATAAGTATATAATTTAAAGTAATTAAAAATAAACAAGCAAAGAAATAAAAATGATGATACATCAAATACTATAAGGAAGAAGAGGTGGCAGAGGAGAGAATGGTCATAGAAGTTAATTAAACCCTCATTTTTCATTTCTGGAAGACAATAGACTGAGTATAAAATTTGATACATTCAGAAATCTCATATTCATATTATTTAGTATTTTGAAAGTGGCAAGTATAAGAAATAAAGAGCAGTTAAGAGGTTGTTGCTTGGGAGGGGTACTGGATGTAGGTAAGAGATTGTTTCTTTTCATTGTAAATTGTTCTTTATTATTTGATTTTTTTTACAATATACTGGTATTACTTTGACATAAACTGAACTAGAAAGAGAATCATCAGGAACCTTCATGTGCCATGTGCTGCAGTCACATTCGCTCACAGAATACGTATACTAAGGATGAAAGTGTGCTGAGTGTATCGGAGCACCATGCACGAGAGAGGCGCTTTGCAGAGCTCTGCGAGGATTCTTGGACTTTATGGGCAACTGTGGCAACCAGCAGACCAACAGGAAATGGAAACGGTGGGGCAAGAGACAGACCAGCGGACATGCTGCTTAGACAGGGAGAGTTTTCAAAGTAGACACCGTGAGAAAGAGTGTATGAAAGGTTGTGTCACAGCAGTTGAAATTGTGGGATGATAAATGTAGCATTTGGATGGTCTTCTGTGAAATGCGCCAGGAGTTTACACACACACACACACACACACACACACACACACGCACATTGAGTTTAGTTTGCACTCGAGCCCATTAATCTTCTTTTTTTTCCCACTTAGCCCTCGAGTCTCCAGAGCCCAATTAGAGGCCCTGGAACTAACAGTCTGTCACACTCTCCCATCTCCCCACCTTGCCCATGTCCTCTCCCAGGCGGAGGCTGACTGACAGTGGGCAGGGGGCTTATCACTGAAATCAGTGGTCATTTGCCCATGACTTCACAGGGGTCTAGGAAACAGCCCAGCAAATCTTTGTGATGTCGTTGAGCCCAGGACCCCTGGGCAATGACACTGAGGCCACTTTCTTTGTTTTGTTTTCAGTCTGCATGACCTTTGTACTAACTCTGGCCAACAGCCTTCATTATCTTCTCGGGCTTGATAGAGCCGTAAGAGGAGAGAGACCTTCCGGGGCAGGTGAGTCAGGGATATGGATTTGCATCCCCTAATTGCTTCTTCAGGCAACACATGCAAAACAACATTTTCAGCCTGTTACCAAGTTCACTCTCAGACAGTCTGCCGAGGCAATTAAGGGTTATATATCTTCTTGATCCCAAATCAATTCAAGTTGGTTTATGACTAGTAACAACAATCAGTGGGATTAGTTAAAATATTCAGGCTGATAAATTTCCTGAAATTGTTTCAGCAACTCTTGAAAAATCAGAGAATGAGCTGAGATTTATTTTTTAAAATTGACTCCAACCCACAACACCAAGGCTATAATCATGCCGTTTCATATCCACGTTATGGTTCCACCAAAGAAATATCTATTCACGTGTCCACAGAGAAGTGAACAGGTGCTTCTGACCTCTAACGGTGCAATTTTGCTTTCCCACAACAGTGTCTGGGAAGCTGGGGCTACGTAGATGGCTTTTGCTAGAATGCGATACCTGAAGACGGGTCTTTGCTTGCTGCTCATTCATCTGGCCAACAGGGAGAGGGCTTGTCACAGGTGACGATTCAGAAAGAGGTTGAATTGAAGTCAAGCCCCAGACACATATTTTATGTCTGTAACAGGGTGATGCCTGTCATTCAACACGAGGGTTTTTGAGGTCTTGATAGGTAGGAGCAGAAAAACCTGGCATCTGGAACTGCCAGCAGTTGTCTGCTTCAGTGGAGGGCTCAGAACTCCTTTCTGACCAAGGCGGCTGTTTTGCTTGGGGTGAACTACCTGAATGGGCTGCTCGCTCAACTAACCGCAAACACACCTGACCCCCTCCTAATGATGTGAATCCTTTCCTGAAAACCTTGCCGTTTTAGTGGAAGTTGTTCCAAGAAAAATGTGTTCGTTAGTTGTAAGGAACTTTGTCCTTAGCCCAGGCTCTCAGTTGTCTCACAGTGAAAAATAGATCCATTGGATAATGAAAACAAGATTAAAGCGTTAATAAACAATAATTGTAAAACGCATAGAACTTGCACATGAAATGTAATGTAAATGAAGGTTTATTACCCTTTTCTTTTCTTCTGCACCATTTTCTTTACCAGTTTTCCAACTATTTTAGGCCTCATGATTACCTTGCACATAAACTACATTTAAAGGTAAACTGAAGTGCAGGCAAATAAATATCTTCTAGGAAAAATAAAGGCTAAACAATGGAGCACTTGGAAAGACATGGAAATGGGCGAGGTACAACAGTGCGAGGATTCGTAGAAGAGGCCACCTTCTCGTTTTTCTTGCTCAGCCTAGGTAGGCAAAGCAAATTATCCAGACATGCAGACAATTCAATTTGTTTCAGATGATATTCTCTAACTAGAAGCTGTTGGCCTGAAAATTGGTGTGACTTTGCCTGAAAATATAATTTCAGAATATCACTTATTATAGCTCATTTGTTCAGGATGTTTTGGGTTACGAAAGTCATCGTACTGACAAAAAGGAGTGGCGGGCAGAACAATGGCCGCCAGCAAAGATGCCGTGTGCTCATCCCCAAACCTGTGCATGCGCCAATTTACGTGGCAGAAGAGACTTTGCAGATGGGATCGAGTTACGAACCTTCAGATGAGAGGATTATTCTGGACTATCAGGGTGGGTTCAGGGTAATCACAAGGGTCCTTGTAAGACAGAGGCGGGAGGGGTGGAGAGAGCCCGAGGATGGAAGCAGAGGTCAGAGGGATGCAGGGAAGAAACCACTGGGCAAGGAGGCAGGCGCATGGTCTCTGGAAGCCGGGACAACTGGGAGAATGGATTCTTCCCTCGAGTCCCTGAAGGAACATAGTCCTGCTGTTCCATCTTAGACTTTCACCTCGAAAATGGTTAGATAAAATATCTGTGCTGTGGTAAGCCACTAACTTTGTGGTGATTCATTACAGGAGCAACAGGAAATGAAAATAGGTCATTACTTTCGGAAGAACCATAGCAGAGTGGTGTGATCTTCCAGAGGTGGTATGGCGGACTTGGTGACCTGAGAGCCTTTCTGAGGAGAAAGTCTGTGCCTACCCTTTGTTCTCGCCGGTCCTGTCTCGGGCTGACGTCGGCATTCACCACTTGGTTGTGTAATTCAGTGAAGGCTGCATCTTATTTTTAATTGAGATATAATTGACATATAACCTTGAATTAGTTTTAAGTGTACAGCATAATGATTTCATATCTGCATACCCTGCGAAATGATTGACACAAGTTTATGTAACATCCAAAAACTTTTTTTTCTTGTGATGAGAACTTTTGAGATCGACTCTTTCAGCAGCTTTCAAATGCACGATATAGTATTGTTTACTATAGGAATTTTTAAAATTTTATTTAATTTTTTTATCCTCACCTGAGGGCAAGCTTATTGATTTTAGAGACAGAGGAAGGGAGAAAGAGAGAGAGGAAGAGAAACATTGATGTGAGAGAGCAATATCAATCGGTTGCCTCTTGTATGTGCCCCACTTGGGGGCCGAACCTGCAACCTAGGCATGTACCCCGACCAGGAATCTAACTTGTGACCTTTTTCTGTCTGTGTGATGGTGCTCCAATCAACTGAGCCATACCAGCCAAGGCAACTGTAAGAATTTATTGACTTCACTGAAAAGTATAAAATTAGGCTTGGCTCCAAGGATTGTCTTACTCAGAAGTTCAATATACTACATTGTTTCACGATTGTTTTAATTGCCCCCTCCTCTTTGTGCTAGATTTATCTTTAGGCCGGCTCCCCTCATGTTAGCAAAGTGACTTCTGCAATTCCCGACCGATACCCTTGTGACCATCAGAGAAGGAAAGAGTTTGCCTCTTCTAGTTTCTTTGGAAGATAAGGAAGACTTCTGTTCTCAAAGGCCCAGCAAATACCTCTTATGCTTCATGGGCCTTCACTGGATCTTATCTTCTTCCTTAAACAAAATATGAAGACTCAGGAAAGGGGCAAAGAGAGAAGATGAGGTAGTGGATTGGTTTATGTTCCACATGAAAACAGAAGAGAAAATTCCACCCAAATCTCATGGCTGAGTGTAGGAAAGGAGAAACTGCCCATGTAATGCGAGATTTGGGTGCTGTTGGAGAGAAGAGGTGGATGAATACACGTCCGCAATAGCAGAGTAAAATGAATGCAGTGAGATACGCGCAAAGCACTATCGTGCAATAGTGTTAAAAAAGAGAAAGCCTCAGCCTTTTGTCAGGGCTGCAGAGATAAGAAAACATTGCATCGAAGAGTTGTGGTCCTACTTATCCTGAAAAGATCCATCTTGGAGAGGGAAGCAGGAACTTAGCAGCAAAAGCAAGGAGGCAGGAAACTGTACAGTGGCATCATGGTGACACTAATTAATGTAGCATGATTGCAGCACAAAATGTTGGAGGACAGAGCTGAAAAGGGAAGTTGGAACCTTATTGTGAAGGACTTTCCTTGATTTCCAGCGGGAGTCATATTTAATTTAGAAACCAGTGGGGAGCCATTGACAGGTTTTGAATAGGGGAAAGATATAACCACATACACCCGTTGGAAATGTTAATCTGCCAGCAGTGAACTGCATGAGTCGCAGCAGAGAGAGACACAGCTCAGGGAGACCAGCCAGGAGCCATCGTAGTATTATTCCCATGAAAAGCAAAGAAGTAGGGTGGCAGCTAAGAAGATGATGGGCATGAGAGACTACAGACAGTAGACTCCTCGTGACTTGCTAATAAATTAGTTGTAAAGGGTTAATGGAGGAAGATCAGGGGTGACACAGAGTTGTCACAAGCTCCACAAGTAAGGAACAGTGAAGACTGCCCCTCTCTGGGGCAGATGCTTTTTGTAAAGTTGCACGGAAAGCAAAGGGGCCCCTCATCTACAATTCACCTTTTATGAGCAAAAGTAGTTAGCTATGACCTCTTTTTCACTGTGTCAGTTCATTAGCTCTTAACATCTCCGGGTCATAACCCAGGGGCAGGATCGTGAGCCTTCCAAAGTGTCGGGGTCTGAGTAGGTTAGAATGACATCCACTTCCCCCTAAGTAGGTTCATAATTGAAACTCCAGAGACAGGTAGACGGAGATCGAAATATTATCTTCAGTGCTGATACAACCATAGGAGAATGAGGCTTGCTGGGAGGGGCAGATGGATTTACTTAGATTGCCCTCTGAGAATTAAGGCAACTCACTGATTCACAGTCAGTGCTTGGGATGCAGATTTTTTTCCTGCAGGGACCGAGGCTTTAGATGAAAACTTACATGGCAGCCTAGAGGAATGGCTCTTTCTCTACAGGCAGGCAGGTCCTGGAGAGAAGAGGGACTTACTGGCCCATTTCTTTCATTTACCAACAGGTCTTCCCTCTTTCCCCAGGGAGGGCAGAAATGGGCCTGAGGCTTTGCTTCTCATTGAGAATGAGGACTCACCCATGACCTCATGCAGAACTTGTCTCCCCTTCCCTCAGAGCCTGGGGTCTCTGATTCGCGATGACCTCTGAACTCTGGCTCTCTCTCCATGGCTCTGGCAAGATACAGAAATAGAGGAAGCCAGATTGGGCAGATCCCCTGGTTGCCCACAGAAGGAGCTGGAACTATTTTAATTTATGACATGTTGTGGTCAGACTGGGGTTTTAGAAGTTCACTGTTGTGACAATGTGGAGAATGGCACATGGCGGGGAGGCTGTTTAGGGAGATTGAGCTGGCCTCCAGGGGGACATCGGTGAGGGGATGTGTTGAAACTGTGACAATGGGCTGGAGTGGGGAGACAGATTTTCAGCAATTCCAGAGAGAAAATCCACAAGACGGCAGGTGGACAGAAAGGAAGAGAAAACTAGATAACCCCAGGTGACTACTTTGGGCCCATGGCTGGACAAGGATGTCTTTCCTCCAAGAAGGGAACTGCAGAAAGATGAGCACATTGAAGGAGCAAAGTGAGATTCCATTTTGTGGCATTTAGTTGCACATGGCATTTCCAAGTGAAGATGACCAGAGACAACCTCACCTCTCTGCAAAGTGCAGGACCAAATTAAGCTTGAGACCCACTGGGGTGGGAGGGTGGAGACACTTCTTTCTTGCTACTCACATTTTCATAGAGGGGGAAGAATGACCCGCCCCCCCCCACCCCCCACCCCCACACACACACCCAGAGAAAAAAGGACAGGAAGGATTTTCCCCACCTCTCTCCACCCTCTTGCTCCTCACAGGGAATCCTCTTTCTTCCCAGCTGGCTCTGGGGACTCTTTCTTTCAGATCTGCCTCCCACCCAGAGGGTACTTCCTCAGCTCCCCACCTGGTATGTTTCCAGGGAAGGCCTGCTGATTCGGTTTCTGTGTGAGTGCTCTTGATTGCTCATCTAAAGCCATATTCTCAAATCAGTTTTATCCCAAATACGGCTGACATGTTGCTCCCATCTCTCTGGTTCTTGTGTCTTTTTTACCAGTTGGTTCAGCACTCTGGAGGGAAGTGTGTTAGTTTGCCACGGACTGGGTGTCTTAAACAACAGAAATTTATTTTCTCACAGTTTGGAGGCGGGAAATCCAAGATTAAGGCGTCAGCAGGATGGGTTTCTTCTGAGGCCTTTCTCCTTGGCTTATAGAGGGCTGTCTTCTCCCTGTGTCTTCACATGACCTTTTCTCTGTAGCTGTCTGTGTTCGAATCGCCTCTTTTTGGAAGGATACCAGTCATAAGGATACCTAATCCAGGGTACTGGATTAGGGCCCACTGTCTAATTTTAATTCAACCACCCCTTTAAAGGCTCTATCTCCAAATACATTCTGAGGTACTGTGGGTTACGGCTTCAACATACGAATTTTGGGGTCACAATTCAGCTCATAACAGAGAGAATGGTACTCACTGATCCTCTAAAACTCTATCAACAGCCCCTGTCCTTTCTTCTTAAATTTATTCTCATACACAATGTTGAGACAGATTTTTCTCCTCACTCCGTTTATTTCAATGCCAAGAACCAGGAACATTTTAATCAGGGCACTGCTTAGTTTCATTAAAGAGAAAGCAGGGCAGTGATGCTCAAAGGCTGAATCCCAGTAGGGGCAGGGTTGCCAGGCTATGCATCACCCGGATCTGGAGAGCTTTCAAGACAGGGCCTGGTGAGAACCTGGCCCCCTGAATGGCATGATGTCTGTAAATCTTCCTTCAGAAACAGTGGGGAGTGATGAGCTCATCATTTCTCCAACCCTATGGAATGCACAATTTACCAAAATATCTGAGGTCAACACTGTGTATATATTTACGTTCACAACCAATTATGAGGTCATAATCCAGGCCTATGATTCTTCATTAGTTTCGTTGTCTGATATTTCTCCCACCAAGTTTGAGCTTGAATAGTTTTCTTAAGGGAAATCATGCATCTGGAGTGATGGGTGATTTTATGGGATTCTGTTAATAACCGAAACGACTGGAGATGGTCATTCAGAACTTCATTTCAGGGACATAGCACCTTTAGGTGTTTCCACACAGTGAAAGGAAGAAATGACAGACCTGAGGTGATGAAGCACTTTTCTTGATCAGCGTGATTATATTAGGATGCTCAACTTGGATATATTGATTTGTCTTTGAGAGCGCTTTGTGCCACATAAATCTCAGAGAAATATCTTTAAGGAGCTGCCCCAGAAGGCCACTGCTTCCCTCTTCAGCAAGAGAAGCAAAGCCAGGGAGTCATTTGTCAAAGTTTCCAACAGAATGGTTCATTTATGAACTGACACTGGATGGTTTCCTCTTCTGACATTCATAGGGTTTTAAAACAAAGATGCATTTTATGATTAACCTCGGCGTATAGAAGCAAAGAGCTATATTTGTCTCTTTGGACTTACTTCAGCTACCTGAATTTTTTTAAAAAATCACCCTCAAGGAGAATCATATTTATTATATCTCAAAAATTCCATTTACATGCACCATTGTTCAGAGCAATTTCTTTCTCCCTGCGTTTAATAGCCACGTGGCCATGTGTTTTGGAGAGGCACTCATGCTTTGGAAGACTTGGCCACCAATGGGAAAGAACATTCTTGAGAGCTCTTCCCCCGCCCCACCCCACTGTCTTAGTGCATGGAAAGCAGGTCTTAAAATTATAATTGAATTAAAAATATTTATTAAAGTTTCTTACTCTGTATTCTGGAACACATAACCTCAATTTTCTAATTTGTAAGAGCTCTAGTGAAAGAACATTTTCTCTCTTTTGAATTGATCGACCTTGAGAAATTCTTGAATCAAATTTACTTTTTTCCCCTGTAGAATGAGTATTATGATGTCCATATTACTGAGTAGGCAGTGTTGGAGGAGGACAGGAGGCAGCTCAGCAGATCACTCACTTAGGAGCATGGGTTTGAGCCAGTTGCTTGGTTAATCTATTTTTTGCTGCTTGGGCGATGCTGGCTGTGTGACTTAATCCCCAAGCCCTCAGATTCCTTATCTGTGAAGTAGGCATAATACTTGCTCCTCCCCCACAGTGTTGTTTGAAAAGGAAATGAAATAATTTACAAACCTAGTGCCTAGCATGCTATGAGCATCATCATCACCATGAAAATAACCGATGACCATTGACTAGTTTAACTATTTTATTTCCGTTAATGTACCAAGACT